>JACEGR010001778.1:0-152598 GCA_014170235.1 Listronotus bonariensis | reverse complement strand
CAAATAAATTTCTGTTATCGAAATTTGTTGTCAAATTGAGAAAAATATAAAACTTTATTATCAGTAAAATTCTGTGTTGTTGGCTTCACAAAGTAAATGCTGGAGTCCCTCAAGGGCTCAGTTCTGGCACCAACATTGTTTCTTCGTCACATCAACGACCTTCTCTCGTCCACAACTAATTCCATTCATAGTTTCGCCGACGATAGTACCCCTTCACTCCAGTTTTCAGGTTCCCAAACCCATCACTAAACCTGACTTGGAAAACAAACGCAGAGCGATGCAGATATCTCTTCGCAGGATCTTAATTTAATATTGGATTGGGGCGCTAAAAATCTCGTCCATTTTAATGCATCCAAAAACACAATCATGTTCCTTGTCGCGAAAAGAGTCATCAAATACTCATCCTCTACTTATGAGCGGCCAAGTTTTACAGAGCAAGGACACCTTCAATCTTGTGGGCGTCACATTTGAAAGTAACCCTAACTGGCATAGACACATTGTATCTATAGTCCGGCAGCTTCAAAAGCTTGGATTTCTTTCGAGCCAAAAGTATTTTTCCCTTCTAATTTATACACTTTGTATGTGTCCCAAATCCGACCTCCCTTGGAATATTGTTCTCATATCTGGGCATGGCGTCCCCCACAACCCTAAGCATTCTTGATTCCATTCAAAGAAGAGCTACTCGTCTCATTAATGATCCTTCACTTACAGAAAGGCTTCCCTCTCCCACATCGTCGCTGTGGGGGATTTATCGCTTTTTATAGGGTACTTCCAACGGCTTCTGCTTTGAAGAATTGTCCAGTGTAGTCCCTCCACTTACGGCTCCCACCAGAGAAACTCGTGGTGCCGCGCGTATGCACCTATACGGTCCAATGGGACGGGCCCAAAGGCATCCCACTTTGTTTCGTTCTTTTTATCCCTAGAGTTTTCACAGAATGCTAGAGACCTAGCTACCCACGCGGATGTGCTTTCCTTTTCCTCCAAATCTTCAAGAGTATTATTTAGGTCCCGTGTCAACAAACTCCCTTTTATCTTGCTTAAGGGCTTACCCACGGTACGTTAGCCATTTAAGCTTTTAGCCTACGTGGTTTGTCCAAAGATAAAAAAACCCGTATACCCCTTTGACCTACAAATTTAAATCGAATAAACTATCTAAATATTTTTGTAAGATTGGCGGCAAATAGTTTCATGGACAATAATTAAAAATAAAAACCCTGCTGCGCGTTCTCCTGTTTATATTAAATTATTGTACATTTAATTGTATTCCATGAAAAATATTGTTGCTGTAGTTTAATCGATTAAATTTGTAGGTCTTGTAATATAATATATGAGAAACCCAAGCCCAATTCAGATTAAAAACTTTTGTTTAGAATTGTAATGTCTTGCAAACGTCATTTTTGACACCTAGAATTCTAAAATAAGTCAAAAACGGTTACACTTAGGTATATTATACATAAAATAAATTTCGAATTTGCGCCGAATTTAAAAAATAAATAATATATTGGATGTTCCATTTGAAATAAGGATTTGACATAAACTTTCGGTATAACCGACTCCAATTTTGTAGTGTCCAAATTCTCAAAATTTTCCAAGGCCTGCTTTTTGAAAATGGATTGCAGTAGCTCCTCGTGTGACACCCTGTATATCAAAATTTATATTTTTTTAAACATCAGTTACATGGGTACTACTGCCTTTCGGGTACCAGGACACGAAGGCCACGAAGGCAATGAAGAAGCTGATAAATTGGCAAAGGAGGGGGCTGGCAGGACAATGGTAGGTCCCGAGCCCTACTGTGGTATTCCATCATGCCAGGTAAGGTCATCCATTAGATCATGGATTATCGAGGAATCACAAGACTGGTGGATGAGAACACCAGGACAGCGTCAGGCGAAAGTGTTCATCAAGGCTTACTCGCCAGAATTTACAAAAGACCTTCTGAATTATAACCGAAGGCAGTAAGAATAATAGTGGGTCAACTGACAGGTCATTGCAGACTGAATAAACACCTGGAAACTATGGGCCTGGCAGAAGAAAACCTATGTAGGTTCTGCCAGGAGGAGGAAGAAACCGCAGAACACGTATGGTGCTACTGCGAAGCCCTTTGTCGTCTGCGGTTTGCAAGGCTGGGTGAAGAAAAACCTAAAGCGGCAAGATATACCAAGGGGCCAGTTTCAAGCTTGTGGAGTCTGATTAAACAGACCGGCTTGGATAGCGTGCTCTAACCTATGGACGGAGGACACACAATAAACCTGAGCAGGTTGCAGTGTTAGAGGATATGCAATCCACCTCCTGATCTAATCTAATCTAATCTAATGGGTACAAGTACTTACCCATTGCATTTTATGTTACTTCCCATGCAAAACCCAATGAATAAAGCAGCAGAACACAGCAATGGACAAAAATGGCAAATAATTACTACGGGTATATACCAGTCTAAAACTCATCCATTTAAATTTCAGTATCCTCTTCGCATCTTGTAAATATATTTTCTTGTGGTAAAAATACCAAGAACTTGGGAGAACAATACAAAACCTCAATGATCTAAAAATATTTTTTTCTTCCTACGAGGTTTCTGTTCTCTCTCTTTGTGGGCAATTTGTTTTAATGTTTCTACTCGATTTCTCTTTAAAGACAAACATAGCGAGATATTTTTTGAAAACACTAAAAATAAAATATACAATAGGGTAATATTTTGACTTCTGACTCCTAAAAAACTGGTGTCTGGGACACCTCCAACGATGAGCACTTAATTTTTATGTTGCATGTTTTTTCTGTCCTATCGTGTGAAATAAGTCATTTTCCACCCTTGTAATGTAATATACTATTTCGTTATAAGTCCGGTGAGTGTCTTATTACAGTACGAGATGTTTACGGACGAGGCGACGCAGGAGCCGAGTCTGGAATATCAACGAGTACTGTAATAACACCTAACGGACGTGTATCGTATGATATTTTATTTCATACTGTCTTTATGAAAATTAATGAATAAATATTATTTATAAAATTTTAAGAGAACATGTTGTTAGTTTCAAATTATTTCACTTAAATTACGTAGGTAACAGCCTTGTTCTCCATATCATAGGTAACTATGATTATTCTTCGCTTGTCACTGTCAAATTGATAAAAAATATTATATTAGTTGTAGCTCCTAAACGGTATTAAATAGGTAACGCTAGATAGGTCCAAATTAAATAGAAATTACCAAATTTAGTAAAACAGAATATTTTTGAAAATGTAACAATAAGTCTGTTTTATAGTAATATGATAATTTTCATTTACTAAAGTTGGTAGAAAAATATATTTTACAAGTAGAAGTTTCTAAATGGTATTAAATAGGTAACGCTAGATATAGGTTTAAATAAAATAGAAATTACCAACTTTAGTTAAACAAAATACTTTAAAAATGTAATAGAAGTCTGTTTTGTAGTAATCTAATCATTTTTATTTACTAAAGTTGGTAAAAAAATATATTTTAAGTACAAGTAGAAATTCCTATATATCCTAATATCAGATGAAAATCGCTTAATATATGAGTATTTAAAGATTTAATTTCATTTTGGCATCCAAAAATGACATTAATCAAGGCATAACAACAATGATCACGTGGACATTTATAATGATACATGACAGCGTTGCTAGGCAACACATTACGGTCTATTGGTTTTGCAAGTGACATATTTAGTAGTGACAGTAAAAAAGTTTTTACATACCTTAAACAGTAGAACCCAAATTAGCGAAAATCATCTTATTAACGTTAAGTTACTACGTGTACTCAAACAACTAGTTTAACTTTTTTAATTCCTTAATTAAACCTGAGGCTAATACACACTTTATGAATCTACTTTCTTTTATCCATTCATAAATAGAATCAGACCCTTCCGACGTTGCCAAATGCTTTCCATATTTTGCGTGGTATAACTGACGTTTAGTAGTGCTTTTTCTACTTTTAGGACTTTAGGTTATGCATTTACAATTTTCATATTTTTTATATTTTTCTCAAAATATGAGGAAAAAATGTAATTTTTACTTAATTTACATGTGATGTTCAGTTTCATTAACTCGTTACCAATTTTACCCCACCCACAGCACCCTTCACCCCCGGTCCCGTAAGTTTGTTTACTATTTTCACACGAGTACCAAAGTGCATCTATTTTTCCTACGACCACAAATTTTCTTGACCACCAAAATAAATAAATTAGAGTTTGTCTGTTCATGAAACAAATAAAAACAATTGAGAACTTTGCAACACCAGGGGTGATATTTACTTTGCAACACATTAAGTGTCATATATACTTTTCCTCACTCGCTATATTATACTGTTTTGACAATATTTTTACATTGAAAATCACCTACCTTAGAAGCATTAGTATAACTTTTATCATTTTGGAATTTAAAAAGGCACTCACTCTAATAAAAATTGTATGGTTTTGTTTTATTAAAAGGGTTTTTTAAAAATTATCGATTCTTACATATTTTAGACACTCTTCTAAAGTAAAACGTAAGTGGTGCGTATATCCAAAATATTCCGTTTTTTAAAAAAATATCAGTAAACAAACTTACGGGACCGGGGAGTGAAAAAGGGGTGCTGGGTGGGGTAAAATTGGCAAAACGAGTTAATGAAACTGAACATCACATGTAAAATTAAGTAAAATAACAGTTTTTCCTCATATTTTTAAGAAAAAATATAAAAATATGAAAATTGTAAATGCATAACCTAAAGTCCTTAAAGTAAGGGAAAACGACTACCAAACGTCAGTTACCATGCAAAATATGGAAAGCATTTGGCAACGTCGGAAGGGTCTGATTCTATTTATGAATGGATAAAAGAAAGTGGATTCATAAAGTGTGTATTAGCCTTAGGTTTAATTAGGGATTAAAAAAAGATTTAACTAGTTGTTTGAGTACACGAAGAAAGAGAGGAAGGAATTTGATCTATAGGCTTTTTTTTCTCTGGCGCTTTAGGTCGAACGGTCAAGCGGCAAGGCTGCCTCTATAAAGTACGTGCTCAAAGGTAGAAGGGAGATTTTAAATTTGATCTACTTACCTGACAACACTGTGCCAGTCAGTGAAAGTTGTTTTTTGTGGTTATGTCTATTTTTGTTTATGTTTTTATTTTTTCGTAAATTTTAATAAATATAAAATAAGATGATTTTCGCTAATTTGGGTTCTACCGTTTAAGGTAAATAAAAAGTTTTTTTTTACTGTCACTACAATAAATATGTCACTTGCAAAACCAATAGCAGTTTTTAGAATGACATCATAATATGTATCACACCAGTGTTGTAAAGTACTTCTGCAACACTAGTGCTGTAAAGTACTTTGCAACACTAGTGTGATATAACGCATTTTCTATGCATGAAATCAGTGTGCTATTTGCTATTTTCACAAGGAAATTGCTAAGAAAGAAAAATTGATTTGTTAACTTCTCTATAAAAAAATATTTGACCACATTATTTTCTTTTTTTCTAGAAATAAAAACTATATTTAAAGCTTCTGCTTTTTTGGTTTTGTAAATAGTACATTTTTATTTGGTATTTTTTTATAATAAATACAGTAAAAGAAAACCTTTTAATGTTCTCTAAATTATTTACGTATTTAATGCGTTGACACATACATTATAATTATATAAACAAAGCAATTTAAATGGCTTTTATACAGGGTGTTTCAGAATGTTTTTAAAAAATAATTAAGGATAGATTTTACATTAGAAAATATATAAGAAAAGTTTTTATAAACATAGATCTGCTAATTTTTCGTTCTTAAAATAAAGGGTATTAAACTTATCACAAACTCAAAAATGTTAAAAATACCTATTTTACCTAAAATTATTAGACTGGATAATAATATTATTTAAATAATTATTATTATTGTTGTTACATAATTGCTAATAAAAGAAAACCTTATTAATAGAAAAATGTTTTCCACTATGCAATTAAGTGATTTTATTTTCTTTCTTTTAAAAAAACTAAACAAAACACGACTAAAAATGAAGATACATAAATCATAATCAAAAAGATACACACACTTACACAAGTTAGAAAAAATTTGAGTTGCCGCTTGAACCGCCACTGGATTTATTAAATGTAAAAAGTCAGTAATAAATTACCTCCTTTATGTGATCAATAACGTTTCAAAATCGCGTTACTGAAGAGAATTTCACCAACTAATGCTTCTTTGAGATATTCAAAGCCTCTGATATGACCCAGGAGCCTGGGAGAAGAATAAGAGGAACATACCTGACCGCTCTTTGAAACCGTGAACAGTAAATTAACCGTAAATTTTAGACACACTGAAAGTTCATCAACATACAATTCCGATATACCCAATGCAATAGTTAGTTGGTACATTATCATTATTTTGAGGATCAATTATTAAAACTTTCACCATATCTGGGTACCATCAAATGAAACTCTCAAATATTAAATCGATTTGGCAAATTTGAATTGTTGATCACATATTTCTGATTTGAAATCATCAAATAGTTTCAAAGTGACTTCATTGCTCGATTATTTCGCAGAAACATCAGTTTGAGAGCAGATTGTTTCAATTTCATTATTTACTTTCGTCTGCCTTTCTCAGGTCCGTGCCGATCCTCTACAGCGAGGTCACACCATGGCCAGAAATAACACACTACTCTTTTCACGATAACAAGCGCTCATCCAGAGTTACTAATATACCCGTAGAAATCTGACATGCGGAACGCCTTCATCGTTGGTCACTACAAAGTTTGCTTTTGTGATTCACCATTTTGATTATAGTCATGTCACTTACTTCAATATCACTCAGCTTCACATTTCATACTGAACAGAGCAACCAGCCACTCCCATAATACATTAATATTGCCAGTAATCTTTGATGTTATAAAAACTTTATGATTTCTTTTAAATTTTTGACTTTCGTTCATAAATCATCGCCTTCTTCCCTATCAGCAACTAGTTTCTTGAACTCCGAAATATTCCAATTTTATTTTTGATTTGAAACCGTTACTTATACGAATACAGACTGCAGGGTGTTGAAAGACCGGATTTCCAAAATTTATCAACATCAAGACGCCGTCAATTCACCATTACGCTATAACATTCAGAAAACGATTTATATGTTTGATGGTACCTTCCTTTGTCCCGGTAGAGGACGCCTGACGCCGAATTATTTCACCTCTTAAAATGGGAAAGGATTTATATTTGCCAACAATAATTGTCATTCGATAAGTGCCGATGACGATCACGTTAACAATAAAGCGTTATGATTACTTAACAGGTGTATTCTCAGCCCTGATACTTACAAAACATGATGTTACCGACATAAATTGGCGCGATTACGTAGTCAGCAGCAGAAATATATATATTACATGAAGCGTTCAAGTGCCTGAAATTACACCAAAGCAAACCGCATCTTGTACGTAAATATCCATAGTCCATGTACGAAAATTTTCAGATTTAATTATCTTATTTTGTTCAAAATGATATTTTATCAGGCATATATCTATTACATCAAAAATAAAAAAACTTTGTTTACTTCTTAAAGACAGCTACAATAATTATATCATATGACTCACCGATTATATTTACATCAACAAATTAACCAACTCTATTTTTTTTACATTAAATGTGCTTTTTTATTACAGCACTTAATCTGTACAAATATTAGCCCAAAATTAACAATGTTTATTAATATTTTCTTTTGTTTGTGTTGCACCAAGTGATTTTCTTTAAATACAACGAAGTACTTTTTTTGGGTTAGTCGATTTTAATTCACTGATAAGCATTTAAACATTTTAAACATTAAACTCATTGTCAACAAAAAATCCATTAAAATCATTATACCGGGTAAAAATACGATAAAATAACCATGAATTAAAAATCAATATACCAAAGTAAAGAACCATAAAAATAACTATGAAAAACAACTTTTATATCGACACCAAAATCTTTTAATTCTTTATTGATATTTGCCCATCTGGTTACTGATTTTCCCTGTTAAAACTGTAAAACAAGATAATTGCCGGGAAGTAATATTTAAGCGTTATCCCTAAGGACAATAATATCTGGATTATTTTCAGTATGTTGTGTATTGGTTTCATATACATATTTCTAACTTAATATATCACGCTGAAAGAAACTTGACCCAATAGGTAATCCTAAAATTCTTAAATTGAAATTTGTTTGAGGCGATTGGGACAGTCAAACAAAGTCTGTCTCAAACAGTTACCACTAAAAATGCCGTTTTTTAATCTTCATCTATCATGATAGTGAAGAGCTAGTAAAACCCTTCGAGTAACGTTAGGCCTGCAAGGCTAAATAGGAAAGTGGGACTACAGCTTTATATGTTGCTTGTGGGAATGCCGTGCCTTAGGTATATCTCTTTAATTTATGATACACTAGTAGCTTAACTATTTTATATTGCAGTAGAACCTAACATTACTGAAAATCAAATGCATAAGTTTCCATGTATTTCAAAAAAGCAAAATGTATGAATGTAGCCTCAATAGTGAGTGCACATTCATATACCAAAGGGGCACATTTAACATCACTATTAATTGTCATAATTATTGTTTATTATTGTTTTATACCATACTTATAAAAACACACAAATACATTTTTAACATATAAACAAATAGTGAACAGAATGTCAGCTTAAACAGTCTTTACGTTACATGTATGGTTATCTCCACAGGCACATTTTTGTTTTAGTCAGTTAAATATTAAGTAAAATATCAAATGTAAAATATTGCTTATACATTATTAATATATCAAATAAAAAAACTCTAGTTAACACAAAGATACCTTAACTTACAAAACCTAAAATTAGCACTATGGCTCTATGCCCACTGGGACTATGCAACATGGTGATCATCACACCTGACCCCAGATTTAAAAAATCAACTTGTCTCTTATCTGACTATTTACGATATTAATTGTTCTTTATCTAATAATAATCCTCTTTATTTCTTTCTCTCTCTCTCCTTTTAAATAATTTCAATAGCATTTAGTTTCTTTGAGTTTGATCGTTGTCAGCTCTTGCCCCACACGTACAGTAACCTGGTAGGATTTATACTTTTGTTGACACCACGCATTGTTTTATGTACCAAATTTCAATGTTAGTAACCCAATTAAAATTTAAATTAAAATGTATATTTTGTACCTCAAATGTATACTTTGTACTAGGTGTTCACATACAACAGATCACCTGGTAACATTGTTCGAAATTACTCCATCCTGATTACTAAAAGACACAAAATTAAATTCCTGTTTTTTTTCCGTAAAACCCAAATCACTTTTATATATCATTTACAACCATCAGTCGGTGCAGGTAGTTAAAAATACTCATAGAGGCCAGGAATTATCGTGCCCTCAGGCATGAATTCGTTCATCACACGTTACCAATAAAAATTGAAATAGAAAACCGTATTTATTCATATTAATTTACACAATGTTACATGTTCCAGCACTCGATTTACGCACCGAAAATTCTGAAATAGTCTGTCATAAAATCTCCTGTATCTCATCATTATTGTGTCTAACTTCAGATGTGGCTGAATTCAACCTGTACTCTTTCTGCCCCAGTCTAGTCAATTAAAGGGTTAGCGGAATCCACAGACAGGCAAATGTCAAAATCAGTTTGTAGTCATTGTTTTCTTTTATTTAATTGCATTTTATAATTACAGCAAAGCTGTAGAACATACTTCTTACATTAAATTTACTTTAAACATTTTTTTTCACCAACGTGGATTCGATAATAGAGATGTTATCATTTATGACGGCATTTAGCTAATCGTGATTTTTAGTTCATCAGACTTGAATTTAAATTCATCCTATTTTAATACATTAGAGACAATTCTTGATTTGAAATAAAGTGACACATAATATTTAATTCACTGTTTTACGTTATTTTTTGCATTAAATTGCATAACTATACTTTAAATCATTTCAATCTTAGTGTTATGAAGCCCTATGTGTGTATGCGTAAGGTTGTTGCCGCGTAATCAAAGAAAAGCCATGCAATTTAATGCAAAAATAATGTAAAACGTAGAGAAAACGGGGTTTTAAAAGGTGAAAATCAAATATTGTGTGCCAACTTTAGCTTTAAATCAACAATTGTGTGCAAAAAAGAAGGGGGAATATAGTGAAAATAAGCTTAGTTCAAATTTCAACTTTGATGATGAATATCTCGAGAACGAAACGGTTTCCCGCCAAAAAATCTTTCAGATTCGTGATCAGCGCCCCAAAAACCCTGTATACCAAATTTCGTTAAAATCAGAGTTGCCGCAGGTTTCCAAAAAAGTCAGTGGCGTATTTTTTCTTTAATTATAAGCGGTTACTGCCACACAGGACACCACTGGACCCAATAATAACAATCTGGTTAGAGCTAAATAAGCGCCTTATTACTTTAAATAGATGTACCAAATTTTATTCAAAATCGGTCCTAAGCATTATTAAAATATTTAGAAAAATCTGATTTTTTTTATTAAATTTTAACGCCCCGTATCGCAGTAAGGGAACGCAACTCCGGACAGATGTTTATAGAATTTTTTATTTATAAAATAATATAAGAAACCACACCTTGAAGTTTGATCACGTAGTTCTGAACACACCCTGTATAACTTGAGGGCCTAAATAAGCTCTGTTTCATTTTCAATGGCCAACCCTGTATGTAGTATTTATGGAATGTGGCAGTAAAACGCAACAAATAAACCAAACGCGATGAAGTTACCAGTGAATTCTGCCATTATTTGTTTTAGAACATGTGTCACGAAATTGAAAAAATAAATCTGTTTACGTATACAAAAAAATCAATAAATATTAATAATAATAATAAAATTAAAATGACTTGAAAATTGTAAACTCTAAGCGGTTGTAAAAAAACATATAGAATGCGAAACAAGGACAAAGTGTTGTTTTTTTACTCATGGATTGCGGCACCTGCTTGACGTGGCTTGTATTGTCAACTTCTCCCATTTTTGTAAAAAAAAAAAAACATAACTTTATGCACTTGCTATATAAACTAATATTTCTTTTTAGCTGGAAATGGTTTTTTGTCCTAATATTTCGTGCATTTTCGACATTATTTATGCATGCAGCGACACAGTGGTCTAAGTTAATAAAAAAATGGAATAAAGTGGATTTTCTCATGAAATTACTCATATAAAGAGGATTTTCAGCTTAAATGAAAGTAATTGTTGGTGTAATTGTAACAGCTACTTTAGGTAATTTAACAATACAGGGTGAATCTTAACCTGTTCTTAATCTGCAGCAATATTTTAGCATAATCGCTACGAGCCTCCTAGGACTGTCGAGAGCTTGGTGAAGACCGACGCGATTTACGTCGGCCCAAATTAACACATACACTTTTCTGTTGAAAGCACATTCAACTGAATATTTGATTTGGGCGAACGCAAATCGCGTCGGTTTCTGCCGACCGACAGTCCTAGGAAACCGTAGCTTTAGGGGCTACGGTTTCACTAGGGGACTGTCAGTCGGCGGAAACCGATGCCATTCACGTTTTTCATATAAAAATTTTCGCTAAACATATATACACCTCTTTTAAATGAAAGCACATTTAAGTGAATATTTGATTTGGGCGAACGTAAATCGCGTCGGTTTCGGCCGACCGATAGTCCTGCGAAACTGTAGCTTAAAGCTACGGTTTTCTAGGGACTGATCGTTCTGCCCAAATTAAATATACACTTTAAACTAAAACCACATTCAAGTAAATATTTGATTTGAGCAAACGTAAACCGCGTCGTTTTTAACCGACTGAAAGTCCTAGAAAACAATTGTAATTCTAATCGCATGAAAAATAAAATCACAACTAAAAGTGGAGTGTACTATCATTCCTAACATATTGTCATGGCCTGCTGATTATTATATTTATAAATAACAAAAATTTAGCTAATTATTTCTAAAACAAAAAATTCTTTACTATTTTTTATTTTTCTTCATATTTTCCGTCATTTAATTTAATTTAAAATATTTGAATATTTCACAAACTAAAAATATTTAACTAACTTTTTTTTATGTTTTGTGATTGTTTACCCTTGCTAAATGGGGATTTACTTGAGTGTCATAGAGACCTATTGGGTTGCAAACCTTAGATGATAAAAAAACCATCTTATATAATGTATAGCCTTTCATCGGTGGGGAAAGCCTATAGATTTTTTAAATATATATCAAAAAATACTTTTAATATTAGGGTGTCTAAATGACGTTTTTTTACAACTTTGTAGCCCACTGCTTTCTTTACGTCACTATTGAATTGTCAGGTTAGTGGAATATACACTGTTTAGCGTGTAATTAACTTACCCTTTTTTTAATCTGACGCGCCTCGAAAATTTCTGATAATTGTATCTTTGTTTTTGACGATCGGTCCTTGTATACAGTTATCATATTTGGTGGAGGTACCTAACAGGGTACAAGGTATCCTGCGAAATCGCTCCCCTCTTGGGCTTCCCCACCATGAGCAATAATTTCCCAGCTTTAAGCTCGGGCCACATATAACCGCACCGAGCCCGATTTCTCACAGTAATAGAGAAAAGTGTGGCAAATTATTAAATTCAACAGCACTTTTATATGCCCTCAAAAATATAAAAAACATTTTTGTCAAGCTAAGTCCATTGTTTTATGTATGTATATCTCTTTGTTTAAATAAAACAGATTTTCCTACTTATCTCTGTTCCTTTTTTTCCAAACTTTAAGTGTAATATAGGTAAAAAGTCTCGTCACACATACCCGCACCGATGGCCCACAAGACTGGCATTGTAGCACGACCGTCTGAAACATGCTCAGCAAATGAAATCATACGTGGATCGGATAGCGCCGATGTTCCCCGAATTAAGCTTTAAGTTTACGGACGTCACCTTTTTATTTCAGCTCATTACGTATAAAAATTAAAAGTTAATGGTTAAAGGTTATTTGTTGTAAACAAACAATACAAGAAAAACTGGTTTAATAGGTATTAAAAGTGTAAAATTCTTTTTCTCACAGCTAACCTGAGAAATTGCTATTATTTACTCCATTTCTCTAACGAGAATTAATATTTCTTACCCTAAGTAAATAATAAAAACACGGGCCAAGTAAAATAAACTTTTTAATAAGGAGTGCTCGATCCGATTTAAGCCTATGGTTTGCTAAATTTTGTGACGTAGTCTTTTTCCATAATTCTTTGTTTTACAATCGGACTGGAAGGTTTTTTTCGAGGTTTTGGTGTTATTTTTTTGCTTTTTAGTCATTGGACTTTTATGTATGTTTAGTTTTTACTGTTTATAGTTAAATTGAGTAGTTTATTAGTACTGCAGTTACAGAGAATTTTAAAACTTGTAAACAGAGGTCACTGAACCTTTGGATACTTTTTTACAGGGAATTTACGTTTAAATCGTTATTAAGGGTAAGATACAATTTTTTATGTTTTTTAGTGATTTTATTTTATGGTATGTAAGTATTGGTTTATTTTGTCAGATAAAAAAATAATATGGCAAAAGGTGACGTCACAAACATAACCTATATTTTCCTTGGCCACGAGCTCGTTGCGGTTATGTGAGGATCGACCTTTATGCGTAGGTATAGGTTAAGAATCAGCCTATTGAATTTTTCTCCAGAGTGGCTTTCCAGTGACGCAAATAGAGCGCTCCCGAGTAGCTCAGGAGCATTTCGTTCCACTTTATGGCGTTCCAGTGACGGAAAGTGTTATGCACCTGACTACTCCGTTTTTCTTTCCCCTTGCCCCTCATGCACCAACCCCTCTTTTGGTTTTTGTAGCTTCAAACGTGTTTTTTATGGTTAAGGATAGATTTTTTAAAATTATTGATTTAAAATGGAATTAGATATTAAAAAGAGATTATTATTATGAAGCTAAGAAAGGTTAAAAACAACGAAATTTTAAAATTTCCTAAAGTATCTCTCTTTCCTTGTCTGAGGATGCGTTCCAGTGACTAACTTTTTAGAGCAGTTCAAGAGCTTCAAGCCTTGGAGCGTGACGCACAAAAATTTTCGTCTACTGGAAAGCAACCCAGGTTACATTAATTAAACTTTAATACATTATTTATTTTAGTGGAACATGTAATTTTCATATTAGGACTCTATCTTATAAACGAAGGAGTTTTAGCAACAAATATCGATGATTATTTTAAGTCAGCGTTTAATTTCGTTTTTTGACTGTACCTTATAATCGATATATTGGAGTTGTCATGCAGGTAAATTAAACAAATATGTTCATTTAATAGATATACATGTTTTTGTAAAGTACAATAGGTCACTGTCAAATTAAAGACTAATTTGATTTTTAAAAATATAGTCCCTTGGCCAGTAAATCTTTTAACGAGTCTACCACGGATATTTATACCTCCATATGTGAAATCGGCGCTTTACCCCAGCCTGTCAATATCAAAAAATGTTTTGGGTGTCGAACTGGGCGAACGCGTTGGACAAGATTACCACAATGTTTTAAGCCGCTCCCAGACACTACGGACTTCGGCGAACATTCGTCATTCGCCAAACTACGCGAAGCGTGTGGGAGAATAGCTTTGCCATGCTTCACCGAAGCTTTGCACTTCGCCGTAGTACGAAGTTTTTTCCAGCGACTGTCGGTATACTAGTCAACATTAAAGGACGCGAAGTTCGGCGAAGTGGCTTTCCTTAGCAACTCCCAGACGTTGCTTCGATGCACATATGTTAATATTTTGTCCGATCAGTGCAGTACCAATTTGTGCTTAAGAATTTAATAATGAAGTGGAACAGCACATGAATTTTTGGATCTCTACCAAAAAGAGGAGATACTTTGGAATCCTAAAGATCCAAATCACAAAAACCGAAATTTGATTTACGATGTGTGGAAAAACATTTAAACATGTTTTAGTACTTATTGTAGAATTAACGATTTAAAAATGAAAAAAGACCCTTGGATGGCCATATTCTGCCAGCAACTAAGCAAAGTAAAGGCCAGTATAAAATCAGTTGCCATGTTGAGGGAGATTTTGCAACAAAAAATATAAAAAATCCTATGAACGCATACTGAGTTAAATGTCCTAAACATCTATTTTTTAAATTAAAGCAGGGTGTTTAAATTTTAGGAATACTTTCGTTTTTATAAGAAAGCCAATTAGGATATAGCAAAGGCAAAGCGATGCAAATATCTCTTTCACAGGACCTTAATTTAATATTGGATTGGGGCGCCAAAAATCCCTTCCCTTTTAATGCATCCCAAAACACAATCATGTTCCTTGTCGCGAAAAGAGTCATCAAATACTCTTCCTTTACTTATGAGCGGCCAAGTTTTGCAGGGCAAAGGACACTTTTAATCTTGTGAGCGTTACTTTTGAGAATAACCTTAACTGGCATAAACACATTGTATCTATAGCCGCGGCAGTTTCCAAAAAGCTTGGATTTTTCTTTAGAGGCAAAAAGTATTTTTCTCTTCTAATGTATACATTTTGTACGTGTCCCAAATTGGACCTTCCTTGAAATATTGTTCTCATTCCATTCAAAGAAGAGCTGTTCGCCTCATTAACGATCCTTCACTTACAGAAAGGCTTCCCTCTCTTTGCGCATCGTCTGGCTGTGCGAGATTTATAGTACTTCTATGGCTTCTGCTCTGAAGAATTGTTCCGTATAATTCCTCCGCTCACGGTTGCCAACAGAGAAACTCGTGGTGCCCTGCGTATGCATTCCTATACGGTCCAATGGGGCGGGCCCCGAACTTCCCACTTTGTTCGTTCTTTTATCCCTAGAGTTTCTAAAATGTGGAACCTGCTAGAATCTTTAAGTATTTAAGTCCCGTGTCAACTAACTCTCCTCTTACCTCGCTTCGAACACCTACGGTACGTAAGTATTAGCTAAGGTTTTAGCCTTCGTGGATTGTTCAATGATAACAAAAAAAATACCATAATGAACTGACTAATCTTTCTCTCAGCTTATTAATTTTCTTAAAGAAAATCTGTTAACCATATGATCATAGAAATGGTTTTTATTTATTTACGCGAAATCCGTACATCCAATTAAAAAATGTTAAGAGATAAAAATTGTTTAACAACTGCTTGCTCGTCCGCGCCCTATGTCCATTTTTAAAACTGACAATCGAGACTTCGCCGAACATTAGCAATTTGGAGAAGGGCGAAGTGGTGTGGTAGGTCAGTTCAAACCAAAGTCGGTCTATATAGGGTCGAGACATTCCGGGTATATTGCTTTGACGTGTTATGACGTCACATCTACCATTTTTCGGCCATGTTATTCAGTGCCGGAGATATACAGTTTATTGTATTAGTAGAACAACCGTTTACACAACAGTTTTTAATTATTATTAAGTTGTAAATTCTTTGACTTTAAATGAAAAACATCTTTCAACAAATATCACTTCCAAAACAATGCAAAATGAAATGAGCAAATTCTAGACGCCACGGGATTGATCATCAGCTTTGATTTTGCCCAATCTTGCCAACTTTTCTCCGTGGAGTGCCCTTCCTTGCGTCCCCGACCTGGAACAGCCTAAAAGTTGAGGATATGTCGCAACCTTATAGATATAAACTAACCTTGAGTTCGAACTTGGAAATTGTGCTTCGCCGAAGTACGAAGTTTCGTCATTCGCCGAAGTCCGTAGTGTCTGGAAGCGGCTTTACATACAATTTTTTAAAAATTGTGCCAAAAATCGTAAGGTTTACAGTCACGAGCCTTATGGTTTCATGGTTGTAACTCTAACCATTTTTGTCACAGTGTTTAAAAAATTGCATTGTAAACTTGTGCGCCAAAAAAAAAAATGCCACGTTCGCCCAGTCGGACATCGAAACATTTGACATTCACAGACTGGGTAAAATAGCGCCGCTTCCATATATGGCGGTGTGAATATTCGTGGTAGACTCATCAAAATGAACCCCCTGAAAGGTAATTAAAAGTGTTATTATCATGAAGACCATTTTATTACTGGCCCATGCACGTAAAGAAAATATTTCGAAAAATTAAAAAAAAATGTGTACCTTAGGCTTAGTACGAGATTCCAGACCAGGAAGCGACCTGCACCCATCTGATTACAAGGGAAAAAATATATTTTTATTAAATACAGGGTATCTCAACTCTATTTACACAGAAATATCTTCGTCCCCTGTACTACAAACAAAATAAACTTTAACTAAGAAATGTTTATTTGTATACACTCTTTTACTGATAGTAGAAGTTAATATACAGGGTGTCTCAAAAACAGAATATTTATTGTCAAGTAAGTTTTATTTAAAATGGAACACCCTGTATATTTTAACAAATTTTGATTCTGTATTAAATTCTACATATAAAATGTAAAGTACACTATACGTCAATTATTGCCGGTTTCTAAGATATCAACAGTTTGCTGATATACTTTATAAGCAATTAAAAGTGAAGAAAAAATATTATTTTGGTTTTAAATATTTTTAAAAATTTCTGTCACTGTCAGGGTGACAAAAATTTAATAAAATGTAATTAATTACCTTTCATTGTAAGAAAAACTAATAGGTAGGTGAGCTTTTAGTTTATTTTAACGAAGTGACTAGGGGCACGTTGATGTGCCGCGATTATTTTTTACCGGGCACGTGTATGACGTCACTACTGTCTACTATCCTTATTTTTACTATATTCTCCCTTCTTTTTGCACTAAATTCCTGATATAACACTAAATTGGTACACAATATTTCATTTTACATTAAAAACCTTTTAAAACCTGTTTTTTACTGATTATAAGCCTTTCTTTATTAATATAATAAAAGGTTTGCTTTAAATCAAGTCGCCATGTTTGAAACCACTATACACATAGGTGTATGCATGGTTGCAGCGTTTTGGGCGTAAAAAATTAGAATTTAATAAAAAAACGTGTAAAATAACTAAAAAGAGGTTTTTAAGGATGTTCATAAAATATTGTATGCCAATTTGAGTGTTATATCAAGAATTTTGTGCAAAAAGAAGGCGGAATATAGCCAAATTAAGGATAGTTTGAATTTCAACTTTGATGATGAATAATGGCACGCTCAGTAGTGACGTCATACACGTGCCCGGTAAAAATAATCGCGGCACATCAACGTGCCCCTAGTCACTTCCTTTTATTAACTTAAGTATGTAACTATCTATCTATCTATCTATGTAATTCGGAATCTTTGAGCCTAATTTTTAACCAACTTCCAGCTATTCGATTTCTTTTGAAACTTTGCACACGTATTAAGGACCAACATGACAGATGCAATAATCTGAAAACAGTATCCCGTTATCTTTTTTTTGAATCGCCAGGAAAAAATTCCATTATATTATAAAACAACACCTAGGATGCCATCTGTTGGCAACATTTCAAACTTTGCTATTAAATGAAGAAGAAATTTTTAGTTTTTGCGCTAATTCGCTTAGTTGCACCATGGAGTGTTCAATTTTCTACTGCAACGAAGAAGAAATTTTTTAGTGAGTTGCAAGCTGTTGAAAAACTTTAAAATTTGCCACTCTTGCTCATTAGGAATTTTTTCGCCATAATGTCGTATATAGCAGAAACTAAAAATGAAAATAAATTAATAGTTTAAAAAATCTAAAAAACACGCTTATATGCAACCGAACTAAAAATTAGGAAAATAATTTTTCATTACAAAGAGATATTGTCACTTCAGAGTAAAAAGCGTGGGGTGCTTAATATATTAAATGTTATAATTATTCTATTTGCAAATATCTATGAGGGAAAAGTTATGAAAAATAGTAAATGCACCCCACGCTTTTACTCTGAAGTGACAAACTTTTTTGTAATGAAAAATTATTTTCTAATTTTTAGTTCGGTTGCATATAAAAGCGTGTTTTTTACTAATTGTATAAATACGAAAAAAACGAAAAACCAGAAATTAAGGTGTCCCGACATTGGGTATAAAATTTATGGCAACCCTAGTCAAGGAACCCCCTAAAAGGTTTTAAAAGTGTCTTTATCATGAAGACCACTCAATTACTGTCACAGAGACTAATAGTGGTTTGTTAATTAAACTTGTGTATTTTGACTACTAACAAAGTTCCTTTTAGCAGACATTTAATTTAAATGATATTGTATACCTGGTGATGCATCGCCGGGCGGGACATAGGAACTCCCATGTAATTTTAATGGGGTCAATTATTGGCTCCCTAATTATTTTAGAGAAAAATTCTACTGAAGTTTATTGAAGAGCATGCAAATCTACGTACATGGTAAAAACTTTAGATATTTCGGTTAACCCGTTTGCTAGTTAGATGCTAATATATTTTTAAAAATTGTTACATTATTGTCGCCTCATATTTATGAACAACAATAAAAATACCAGTTAGCGTGACATAACGTTGTCATTTTAAAATTTAGTGCTTTATTATTAATTATCAAAAAATTGTAGAGCGAAAAGATTAACCATGAGTTATACTACTGAAGAAAAAGTATTGATGATTAAATAGGAAATAGTTACCAAAAGGTGTTACATGGGATTTCCTATGTCCCGCCTGGCGATGCATCACCCGGTATGTGTTTTAGGTAAAAGATGAGATTTACTGGAAAGAAGTAAGAGCAAACTTCGTTGTGTTAACCAGAACTTTGTCTGTCTAACTGAAAAATGTACGGAATATATTTTAACATGTTCTCTTGGAAATAAAATGTACCTAGTGATACATCAACTTTTAAAAGCATCAGTCGGGTAAACATCTATTGAACTTCTAAATACAGTGTGTCCAAGATAAGGATCCTAAGCATGGGAGTCTCAGTACCTATTGGAGATACAGCTTAGGTTAAATTAGGAAAAAGTTGTGTTTTTTAAAGCTTATTTACATGCCGTTTAAAAACTTGAAAAATTTTCATGGCCTGCTGAGATATTTGGCAAAAACGAAAATTTGACTATATCGATTTTATTTTTTTCTGACTTTATTTGAAGAGATGTGAAAAACTAATAACACCTTTTCATTGGCACTTTTTAGCTACTACATGATGGTATTTTTAGATTTTATACCCGACGTTTCGTTTTCAAGAAACCATCATCAACTTTATTTTTTATATGGCTCGAAAAAAAGTACACCCTGTATCTGATCCCATTTTTTATTACAAATTCAACGATGTATCACATGTCATATTTTAATTTTTAGTTAAAAGAAAAATTGCATTTTTTCTATTTTTTTAAGTTATTTTTAAGTAGGCCTTGCAAACAAATGCTTGACGTTAATACCTGTTACCGTATCTGTAACATAATTTAATATCATTATAAAATAGTATTTGTCCTTATTACCCTGCTTGTCGAGTTGTTGTTTTTAGAGCAATTGTTCTTATTGTTACTGTTGTCTCTATTATTGTTTATTGGTGAATAGCTAATATCTTATTGTATTATTACGGTCGAATATGCAGGATGGCCATTATAGCCATGAAGATAAGTTTGACATGCTAACATGCTACATTTTGTGCTGCAAAAATAAATGAAGGTATCATTTCTGCAGTTAATGAATTATGGTAAATACATGGACCTGGTATTTTAGTTCCTAAAATTCCACACCACATATTAAACCCAAAACGTTCTTGATGTTTCGATATTTTCTTAACACGCGGATTTTGTTGAGCCTAGTAATGCGTATTGCGTATAAAGACAACAGTAACAATAAGAACAATTGCTCTAAAAACAACAACTTGACAAACAGGGTAATAACGACAAATACTATTTTATAATGATAATTAATTATGTTGCAGATACGGTAACAGGTATTAACGTCCAAGCATTTGTTTGCAAGGCCTACTTAAAAATAACTTTAAAAATAGAAAAAATGCAATTTTTCTTTAACTAAAAATTAAAATATGACATGTGATACATCGTTGAATTTGTAATAAAAAATGGGATCAGATACAGGGTGTACTTTTTTTCGAGCCATATAAAAATAAAGTTGATGATGGTTTCTTGAAAACGAAACGTCGGGTATAAAATCTAAAAATACCATCATGTAGTAGCTAAAAAGTGCCAATGAAAAAGTGTTATTAGTTTTTTATATCTCTTCAAATAAAGTCAGAAAAATAAAATCGATATAGTCAAATTTTCGTTTTTGCCAAATATCTCAGCAGGCCATGAAAATTTTTAAGTTTTTAAACGGCATGTAAATAAGCTTTAAAAACACAACTTTTTCCTAATTTAACCTAAGCTGTATCTCCAATAGGTACTGAGATTCCCATGCTTAGGATCCTTATCTTGACACTGTATACGGACAACGTTGACAGAACAGAGGAAACGATGGGTTAAACATCTAATAACCCAACACCCACGGTAGTCTGGTATTTAGGCATATGCCTTCGTGAGATGTGATAAAATATATATATATATATATATATATATATATATATATATATATATATATATATATATATATATAAATTGTGTAATAACGCTTATGTAAAGTTTTATAGTAAAAGTTTTAAAGAAAAAGTTTATTTTCTTTTTTACTGCATTTATATGAAAGCTTGTTTGTAAATAGTTTTTAATTTATTAATATTTGGAATCGTTCGATCGTGGTAGATTTTAGTATGTGAATCTAGACACTCTTTCCTATGTATAAAAAAAGGGTAGTTTGTCTCTAATTTGTTCAACCTCAACATACAATTTTAGATTACAGTAAACAGCACAAAGAAGTGTAATTTGATTTGTTTAAAGCTTTACAGACGGTCATGTAAAATTCGTTTATTAAAGAATAAAAAATATAACCAACCACTTTTGCTTGACTGTCAGTAGAATTCTAAACCAATCAAATAACTGTAGTCTTACAATTTGCCTGTAAAGCTGGGGATCAGATTTATTTTATTCTGAAAGGCATCCCTTTCTTGCCAAGTAGGCAAGAAGTATCATATATGTAAACAAACCATTTTGTGAACAATGATTTATTGCAGCGATAAATAATACACCTGACGAGTTTATAATTCTAACGTGTCCGGGTCACCTTATTACGGCAGGACAGATACGAAATAAGGATGATGTTTGCTAAGTACGTGATACGTGTTTTTTTCAATGTTTTTTTAATGTATCTAAAACATATGTAATCAGGCTCTGTCAGACGCTATTTTCTTTCGAAAAGGTTTGTTTAGTTTATCATTTTTTGTGCATTTTGCGGCATTGCTCTCAGAATGGATTATAGGTGGTTCAGACTTTTTTCTTTTAATTTTTAAAATTGATTGAAATTTATTTCACAATTTGCGGAGTTTAATCAACTTCACAATGTTGCTCAGTACTTAGGTGAAATGATTCACGTTAAATAAATATGCCAACAAAGAAACATGCAATGAAAAGGGATGTCGTAGCTTGTATCTTTTGTGACGTAAGCACACTTCCAACTACGTCATCGGACTATGCGGCGTTTTAAATAATTTTGCGACATTCCAACAAAATGTAAATTTTGGCATTATTACAAAAATCTTGCAATTTTCGGGAAAATTTAAAGAAAAGGAATAAAATCCAATCTATTTTCACCAAAAATTTGTTATAGTTAGATCCATATTTATTTCATTCTGAAAGCGATGCCGCTAAGTACACAAAAATGATTAAGCAAATAAACCCTTTTGTGAACAATAATTTATTGCAGAAAAATATTCAACCCCACGACTACGCCACGCGTTACAGGATTTATGGCACGCCAGAGACGAAATAAGAGAATGTTTTTAAGTACGTGTTTTTCCAATATTTTTATTTATTTATCTTAAAAATATGTAATCAGGCCTCTGTCAGAGGCTATATGCTTTCTCAAAAAGGTTGTGTTTACTTTATCATTTTTTGTGTACTTGGCGGCATCGCTTTCAGAATGAAATAAATATGGTTCTAACTATACTACTGTTCGTTTTTTTTTGTTTTTAGGGAAAAAAGTTACTGTACAGGTTCTATCGTCAAGTATCGTTTGGCTTTTTATTATTCAAACTTATTGCGGTAATATGGTTCACTTCATCCATTTATATGAAAAGTCAGGATATTGTTAGCTTGCTATTTAGTGTTCCCAGTAATATGTATAACATTGAGGTAAGAAATAAACCGTTTTAAATATAAAAGACACAAATTAAGTTAAATTAAGGCAAAATTTTTTTAAATTGATATACTGGTCTGGAAACGAAAAGCGCCGACCATAGGAAATACGGATATTCAATCTCTTTTATCAATTTGCTATGTCCTCTACTTAAAATCCTCTCCACAACGAGCGCCCGATCCGAGCCAAACATGCCCAGGGGCTACTGGCTTAGCGCTTTCTGCATTTTCGTCGGACAGCGACACGGCTCAAATACTAGAATATTGTCTATGCTCTAACATACTATAGGTATGTTCAAAACTTGATCTTGATCCAAGAAAACTTTAAAAAATGATCTCTAGCCATGTTCATAAGAGACTGAGACTTGGGTTAGATCGTGCTGACCTAGGGGAAAGTCTGTGGGTTAATTAGAAGTATCAAAGTCAGCTGTTTCGTTCTTTGAGTTTTAATAATATACCCTATGTCGTGTTTATTACAAAAGGAAAAAAGTATAAAAACCAATTATTTGATATTTATTAATTATATTATTTACAGCTTTAATATTGTAATAGTATATTGGGCAAGTGTGAAAAGACTCTTTGCCCACAGGTATGACGTTTCGAGTGCTACAAGTCATACGGAGTATCGCAAAGAGTCGGTTTCAAACGTGTTGCACACATGATACTTTTTCTTCGACGGCAACACCGTGAGAAATGTTTTCACACGCTTATGTCAAAACTAAATGACAGAAAATAAAATATTTTTGACTGGTTAACACTAACGAGGTTAACATCATACATTATGTGAAATTAGTCATTTTCAGATCCTGTTTGACGTGCGTTTTTAGACACTTTTCATAGCAGTCGTTGAAAAAACATTTGAAAGTAACTGCACGACCAAGAACAAAACAACAGAGTTATGTTTTGTTTTGACACCAAGTTTGAATGCTAAATGGAACATTCGTGTTTAAAAAATAACTAAAATTTCCCTGAACCTTAAAAAACAGCTGATTGGATCTACTCTTAGCCATCGGATAAGTTTTTTAAAATGCCTTATGTAATTTCCTATGGTCAGCTGTTTCGTCCCAGACCTGTAGAGATTTTAATAACGTATAACCAGAGTTTATTAACTAAGAATAGTTAATGCACTTTCTTGCGGCGCGTTTGAAAGCGGCTTTCAAACAGTGCCGGTTAAGCCACCGTGTACCATGCGAAGCAAACGACTGTACAGTATAGAAAAGGATAACAGGATTTGTTTTGGCTAGCAAATGGTCTGAGAAAAGGTGGGGCAAGAGGGGCCTGATCGGAGCCGCGTCGTCGAGTGAATTAACTATTAATATTTGATAAACTCTGGTATAACGTTACTATTTAATACCAAATTTATTTTAGGTAGAAAGATTCATAACATTTATTAATTTAAATCCACCAGTATTAAGAGGATTGAAAATGTTTAAAATGAAAACATCTTTAATTTTACAGGTAAGAATTAGGGGAAGAGTGGGTTAACTTGCTTATCAAAAGTAATAGATAATTTAGAGGTAAAAATGGTCAAGGGTAAATTATGATACTTACCTAAAATTAATCCATTGAACAACTAAGTTAATACCCTTTCTTAATAAATTTAAACAAATGTCCTGAATTTTCTTATCAATATTCTTTTAAGGATGATTCAGTATAAAAATTATTTGTAGAGTACTGTTTTTACTATCAAAGTTAATATTTACTTATACAAATTCACTGTTTTAAACAAGTAAAGCTATCTATTATCTGTACCTACAAAAGAAAATTAAAGACATTATATTGTTTGACTATTAGCTAAGCACAAATAAATTATATTATGTACTTTAAGCGTTGTTTTCTTTATCTTAAATTTCCTTTTTACCACGCTTTTATTCGCTTCACTTGTATGTATGTACATATGTACCTAACTCTCCTTTCATAGTATATCAAGCCAAAAATAAAAATAAACATAGTTTAAAAAACTAAAAATCACGCCTTTCCCGTGGCCTAGTGGACAAAGCTTTGATCTTCGAAGCCAGAGGTCGGCGGTTCGATTCCCAGCGGGGGAGACATATTTAGGTAGTAGTTATTTAAAAATAACGACCGTGGTGGCACTACCGCGTTATCTAAAAGGTGCTGTGAAATGCAACTGCATGTTTAAGTGCTTGGACAACGTTGACGGAACAGGGGAAACGATGGGTTAAACATCTAATAACCCGACACCCACGGTACTCTGGTATTTAGGCATAGACCTTCGTGGGATGTCAAAAAGTTAAAAACGCTTTTGAAGTCCATTAAACTAAAAGGGTAAAAATAATTTAAAAATTATCTTGAAACAATAATCATCGTAAAATACTATTTAGTATTATTTAAAAAAAAACGTGAGCACTTGGTGCCACATTTTTCATATACAACGTGTCCAAGATAAGGAGGGCCAGTATTGGTATCTTGGAAATGGTAAGAGATACAAAGTCGGTTAAATGAGAACAAAGTTATGTGCCTTATAATATGCTGTTTAAAAAGTTTTTCCAGAGATATCCGAAAAAACCTGGAAAATTAGAAATTTGTTTTATTTTTTTCCTGGTCTTATTTAAAATCGGATTTAAAAATAAATTACATTACCACTTTTTCTGCTCTAACTAATGGTGGTATTTTCTTTGAACTGCGATGTTTTGTTTTGGTAGGGACCAACATCAACTTTATTTTTTTAAATACGGTCCTAATATTCTAATATTAAAATTTAAATGATGTATCACACATTGAGGTTTAATTCTAATACGGACCTGTATTTTTAAAAATTTAGCCGCAGACCTGTTGAGCAAATTTCGGTTTTGGTTCAGAATATACCCTCGTCCCCGCTTTATCCCGAAAACCATATTTGAGGGCTATAGAAGCCCCTAGGGCCAAATCCGGACATGTAGGGCTTTTTATCTATAGCCGAAAGTAAACTTGATCGAATATGTGGCTGAATTTATCGCGATGCACATCAACTTGCTCGATTTAATCGAATCGAGTGTCGTGATTTCGCTGCAGGAAAAAGTGGTTCGCCATTGTCCTGTGTGAGGTTGCAAAAAATTAGGTTGTAAAGTTTTATTTTAGTGAAAGTTAAATAAATGTGTTATATGAATGTAAATTTTGCAGATAATAAGACTAAACTCACCTACCTCAAGTACAACTTTATCATGATTATAAGTCAAAACACTGTTAACTAACATCTGCAATAACCTGCACATTGAAAAAGAAAGCAGTTATGTTTTTCCTAAATTGTAATACGTCAATTCATCCTAAAAAATAATGTTTTCTAATCCTTGTTTTTCAAATAATCATAGGTTATAAGCTGAGTATTTTATTAATATTTGTTGATTGATTACATAGCATCAGCTTTATTTTGTTCTGTAAGTTTAGCTCAAAATATAGATTTTTATATCTTATAGGTATTTTTTGTTGAGAATTTAAAAATACATAAAAAATCCCGCTGTGGTAATTGCTACATCTGAAATACGATTTTCCGACCCCTAGGGGTCATTTTCTCTGTGACAAACTGGGAATTTTAAGAGACCAAAAACTTTTGCGCATTGTGTAAGGTCCAAAGTTCAAATGTTCATGAAAATATTACTGTTAGGATTGATACGTCTGAAACACAATTTTCCGGTCCCTAAAAGGTCATGTTTTCGGTCCCAAACAGGACATTTTAGTTATTCCTAGACCTATAGTTCTAGTAGGTAATTGTTATGTCTGTTATATATCGTATTTTTGCACAAAAAAGTTAAACCTAATAAATATCGCTCTGAGCAACCGTTTCAAAATATTTTAGATTAAACGTTTTATTTCACACAAAACTGCACTTTATTTTGGCGCACCGTGTTTCTTTTAAAGGTTTGTACACATTGGTAATACATTTAATTCAATTTGCCTTAGTTAGAAAGTAAATCATTTGCGAGATAAAGGGTGTCCAAGTAAAAAAATAAAAGGAAGTTTTAACACCCTGTATCTTGCAAACCAGCAACCTTTCGACAAGGGTAAATTAAATGAGATCATTTTATTTTGGCTCCAAGAATTTTTAGTTGCATTTTGTACAGACTTTTTGGACACTACCAGGTGGCCTAGACAAAGCGTGAATAAATGTAATGGCAAATTTTGTATGAAATACAATTTTCAATCTAAAATACAGTTGCGGCGCAAGATCCGAATTTTATGTGGACAAGATACATTTTGCGAGGCCCTTATATCCGCGAGGCCCCTTCTCGACAAATGGTATCGTGGGAAAAAAGTTGGGAAGCAGAAAAAAAGGTCTTCACCCTTTTCTACGAGGCCCTTTATTATTTTACTTTTATTAATGCAAAATCTTTGGTGCGGAGCCCCTGGGGTCCGCGAGACCGTAGGCGATGGCCCACATCGCCCATGTTAAAATATCTCAAAAATGGTTGCCTGTAGCTATATTTATTAAGTATATATTTCTTGTGTAAAAATATGGTAGAATACAAATTTTATGCCAAAATTATATTATACCGGGTAGCAATAAAAATTATGTTTTAGTTTTAACCTCAGCAAAGGACTGCAGGCTCCTCTACATGTAACGACAAAAATATTAGAATATTTCGAATAAAAGAAATAATGAAGGAATCCAGAGTTTCTTTATGAGAAGGGGTTTAGACATAAGCAAGACCGGTGATAGCTTTTGTCAGGGACGTGAGGGTGTGAGAATTACGATTTCGGTTGGCAGTTCTGTTCAAAGTTGGTAGCATTTTCAGCGGATGACAGAGTCGTGCCTTGTCGAAGCTTTGTTTGGTAAAAACTGTGGAAATTTGCCATTTTCATTTTGGTTGTATATTTTGCAAGGATTTCCAGTTGAGACTTCACATATTATTGGTTTGGACTCGTTTTATTTTAGAGATTTTGATAGTGTTTAGTCGAATAGTTTTCAGTCATTCGTGTTTTTATATACATATGATACTGATGAGTGTCCGCTAATTAATGGTACACAGAAAAACCACAGATTTCTTATGCGATATGTTATTGAAGGTACATACTTTCGGGTGCACTGAACAACTAAAACGTGAATACCTTAAAAACGGTTGTCAAGACCGATTCTTACTAAGTATACCTTTTTGTGCAGAAAGCATAGAGAAGCTTACTAGTTTACATACATACAGAGTAGTAACAAAAAATTGGGTAGTTTTAGAGAATTTTAAATAGTGTACCCATCGCCCTCTAGTCTACACAAAAAAATTAATATTCGATCTGAAAAGCTAATGTTTAAAAACCCGGAGATAACGTTTTATTAAGATATTTAAAAAGGGGGAACAATTATCGAAATAATTTTGTTTTTAATTGACCGGAAAATTGAATTTTCCACTTAATTTTTTAAGCGGAAAATGCTATTTTACAGGACTAATTTACTTTCCGGTCCCTAGTTTACTTTCCGGTCTCTCATTTACTTTCCGGTCCCTGATATCAAAAATCCTGTTAGCCATGACAAAAATTGTCAGAGTTCAATTGTTACTATTTGACAGTTCAAGATATTGTAAAGTAAAGAAAGTATCATTTTGCCAAAATGGAGGCAGACATGGAAAATCCAGATGAAATAATTGAAGCAGCGTCCAAGGTGACTTTCAATTTATTGCCCACTAAGAGTAAAGAAAGGTATGAACGAAATTTTGATACATTATATCTTATTTGATACATTATATATTATTATACCTATATTTTTCCGGTCAATTAAAAAAATTGTGTACGATACTCGATCAGAAATATTTTTACGGGTCTCCTCAAAACTACAGGACTCGCCTACGGCTCGCCCTGTAAATGTTTTTCGTCGACCCGTAAAATACCATTTTCCAGTCTAGTAACGTAAATAGCTATATTGTGACTTCTGGACAAGGGCTGTCCTTTAAAAGCCACCCCCAATATTGTCATAAAATTACTTAAAATTCTCAAAGGTTCCAATAAAATATTGAACCCACTATAACATAAAAACACAAGACCAATTAGGGTTTGTATTACGGTCTAGGCAGCATCCCTTTAATAAACATTAGCTCAATTCTATTGGTTAGGGTGTTACCGACATAAGGGTAGTCTTTTCTATAGTTTGAGTTTAAAGTTCTAGATGGCGTTACCTTCCTGGTTTAAGAATAAAATAAGAATTTCCCTTTTAGTTTGCAATAAACATAACTTTTAATAAAACAACTGGTCAGTCCAACCTTAGTCTTCAATACTTATGATATCGACATAAAAATATAAACAAAAATGAACCTGGTCTTCGATTTTAAGGGAAAAACATTGCTAGGTCTACGATTTGTAGTTACAGGTGTATTTAATGTTTCTAGTCTCTTTTCTATGTCTTTCTGCATTACATATAATTATTGTCCACACCCTCAAAAATATTTAAAAAAAAACAGTACATATATTTTATTAAAAATTCTTTTCTTTGTTTCCTGTTTTCTGACGATTCTGTTTTAATCATAACATTCTTTATGGATAACATATGTGACTTCTCTAGTGTGGGAACCTTGTCTAGCTTCTAAAAGTTTTAAGTTTCAGGCTATAAACATTTTAGGGTGTTTTATCTAAGGGTAATATATTTGTCATCTGGACGATAATATTTACAGAAAACCATAAATCGGCCCCTTCGTTTGGTATTTATTAAACCTATTAAAAATAATCTTTAATGTCTTAGGGAAACCGACTTACATATGATATTGCCATAAATACTGAAAGACATTTATGGGATATTTCCAATTTGCTGGTACAGAAGCAAGATAGAACTTTTTTTATATAAATTACTAACCGGACACCCTGCATATTTTTTTAATGTAATATGGTTAAAATAACACTTTTTTACTCTACTTTTGGCCAAATGTTTTGTTTTGCCTACATGTTTTTTAGCTGAAATAAACTTATACATATTTAATTATTTGTTATTTTCTGGGCAAGGTTTTTCAAGGCTTATCATGTTAACGTATCAATTTACACATAATAATATATCGCTTGAAACGAAACCAAAAATGACAGAAAAATATCCTGCTTAAAATCGTTTAAATTTTTAGTGATTTTAGGGCAATACTTATTGCTTTTCCCCGTTAGCAGTAGTGGCAAATCCTTTTATAACGTGAAATTTCAGTGGTTATCTATAAAAACTATTGCGTCTCTAATTTTTTTAGGTTTTTCTTTTACAAAATTTATTTTTGTTTCTGTTAATTTTGTGATTACTCCGGAGATGAGGTTTTCTCGAACAAGTAAGTTATGTTATTTTGTTACAGGGTTGGTTTTTATCAGATTAATAATATACAGTTTATTTCTTTAATGCCCCCCTTTAATTTTTTTTAAACGGATTAATTTAAAAAAGTATACCTATGGAATATGAAATTAATGCTTAAATACTGTGACGTTTATTGTTTGACAACATTAGGCCGCTTTACGTCACGTGGACAAATATACAATATGAAACTATCTTCCTAGGGACCATAAGACCGGTAGACAAAAAACTATCTTTTTTCATTATAAAATAAGACTATAGGAACTATTTGACTAACTAAATTTAGTACGGGCATACCCCCACTAGGGGTAGCCCGTACGGGGACCTAAGTACAACTTTAACTTTTTTCTTGACTTCACTTCTACTACCTACTTCTTATCTAATTTCTTTCTATCCCTTTTCAAAATTGAGTTCTCTATAAATAATAAATTTGTCATTGTTTGTTTTTCAGTTCTACGCGACCCACCTTGTTTAATGTCTTTATTATTAAAAGAGTAACCTAGAAAATTGTTTAATTTATAGTTTTAAAATCTTAACACCTCACGTCTATCTTTATTCAGCAAAATTTCCAATGTTAAGTATCCTAATTAAAATGTATACTTATTTTAAACTTTCCAAAATGTGTATATATATTGTAAATTCCCAAAATAAATACTTTTTTATACTAGGTGTTCACAATACTATATTTAAGAGTAAAATTGACAGATGAAAATTACAAGATGGTGGCTGGACGCCATCTTGAAAAAAAGTTAATTGGAAACGGGGATCTTATGTAAAGTGACAACACGTCTTGATTTTGGCGAAACGTTTCCGCTTTTTGGAGAAATGTCCCGCGTCCCCATTTTAAAAAATTCCCCGATTTTTGAAAAAGTCCCGACTTACGGTGGGACTGCGTGTAAAGAGGGTTAGTTTTTGTTTGGTTGCGGAGGTTAGGTCCTTTTTTTTGTTCTTAAAACAAAATTTGGGGCTAAAGAATAACTTGTTCTGAAATATTTTAAAAGTAACGATCGTTATTTTTCTCTACAAAAAAAATTAGGGAAAAAAAAACAAAAAAGTACATCTAATTTTACTTGTTCCGATTTCTAAGTTTGAAAATGTGGTCACTTAAGTCTTATGGCACATTATTTTAAGGTTTTGATAAGTACTTTATAACTCTAGAATATAAAATCAATACATTCACCTAATACAAAATGGCGAAACTTTAAAAATTACCTAAATACCCGATTTGGATGGACATATATAGTTTCGAAACTAATAAAGTAGACATACCTATTGTTGTCTTTTTGTAATTTTTTTAAATATCTTTTTAATGGTTATACTGGTGATAATATACAGGGTTAAAAAAAGATATCTCTATATCTCTATATTATATTACCATTAAAAACTTTATTGAAAGACCTTTAAGAAAATGCCACATTCAGTAGGGTAGGGCGGGGCTAGTTGAGCAATTTTTCACTTGATCGGTTATAGCTCCTCAAAATAAGTCTTAATGACTTATAATGCATACTGATGGATTAGTATTTTATTCCTTATTCATAGTGTCCATAGTAATTTCTTTCTAATAAGTCGAATTTAGGAGCTACATCTATTTTAATGTAGATAGTTAATTAAGGTATGCTCAACGTACCCCATTGGTGGGGTAAGTTGAGCAAAGGTATGGGGATGGTGGAGCACTTAAAAAGTATAGTCAAATTATGGCTTAAATGTTAGATACGTTTACAATAAAAATACATTTTGACAATTTGCTTTTTATATTTATAATTTTATAGTGACAAAACAACAAATTTCATTAATAAAACAGCAACGTTCCTAGCTTAACTATTGGATTTAAAATCTATCAATTTATCTTCGTTTTTCAACTTTTTAAGCAGTTTTATTTTGCTTCTCTTTTAATGCCTTCTGTATCTGTTAAAATTGCAGCTTTTCTTGGACCAGCCTTTGGGTATGGTTGAACTATTTCCAGAGAAAATTTATAAGTTAGGTTTGTCAGCTCGTTTTCTTTATTGCTTGTATAAAGTTCGAGTTGCAGCCTCTTTTAAATCCTAAGAAGACTTAACTAGTTTTACTGTTATAAGTCCGTATCCTAAAAAAAAATAAAACATTTTATACTTAAAACCGTGGGGTTAGTTGGGCAACTGTAGCTCAACTAACTCCAACCTGAAATTTTAAAGAAATAGTGAATTTATTAAAAAACCGGTTAGAATTGTATTCAAAATCTTTATACTTTTACTTAATACTTTAAAACTGCAATAAATTTACTTAAAATTAACACTTACCTGATTGAGAACGGAATACATTTAACTATCACAGATAAAATTTTCCGTCTTGCAATTATTTTACTTTTTAATCACAAAATAAACAATGCGCACGGATACTTTTCTCGATCGCCGCGTCACCACTAGTGGTCGCACAATGAGTTCCCCTCGCGCAACCCCTTCTTTATGCTATTTGATGCTTTCGCGTGCGGTCGATATTTTTGAGATATTTTGATTGCCCAACTTACCTCTATGTTCAACAAATCAGATATTTAGATAATTTTTTAAAGTACCGCCATTTTGTATTAGGTAAAGTTATTGACCTTTTATTCTAGGGTCATTAGGTACTTGTCAAGAGCTCTAAATAAATGTGTCTCAAAACCCCTCTTTCCCAATAATTTTCTTTTTCGAAGTTGGCGCCCAATCGCCATTCTGATATTTTCATCTGTCAGTTTCACTCTAAAATATAGTATTTATGTTTTACCCATCTATTATTGATCTGTAATACCTTAGAAACGGAATATGTTATGGTAGCAATAATACCTGCTATCACACCTAGGGCATTATAAGCGGGCATTATGATAATGCCCGCTTATAATGCCCTAATGCGCTAATATGGAAATTTTATTGCTTATCCAATTTTATTTCTCTCACAATAAAGATCAAGTTTATACAAAAAAAGATATGAGACGATGGTATTGCGAAATGTGTATATTTTCATAGACCATCAACGTAGACCTTAGGGTGGAATACTTGGTCCAGAGAGAGTTCGGACTGTATTTTTTCGACTAAAAATAATAAAGTTTGTTAAACATATGTATTAAAATAAAATCAATAACTTACCAGTTCCTGAAAATATGCCATTAAAACGGTTTCGGTTATTTGAAGAATTGCGTTTGCATCTTTCCAAATACCAAATATGCCATACTCCCGATCATACTGTTGCCTTGATTTAACTGGCAAAAGATTTTCGGTCGCTTTTATGGCCTTTTCTCTTATATTTTGTGGAATTTCTTCCATTTTAAGCAAATCGTTAAATAAAAAATGCCAACTGACTAACTGATAGAAACATCAAAGTCAAACTTAACACCAGTCATTATCTACTTACGTATACAGGTACAGGTGCAACTTATTTTTTATATTGCGAATAAATAATGTAATTAGTCATTGACAAACTCTTTTGGGTAAAACATAAAGCATTGTATGCACCACGGGCTTTACTGGACTATAATGCCCATCAGGTCGAAATCCAGCTCTCGGGCTATTTCGACCTTCAGGGCATTATAGTCCTAGGAACGCCCTTGATACATAAATAGCTTTTATACATCAATTTCATATCCCAAAGTTTTACTTGTTTAAATTGATCCGTTCAAAAAATAAAAGGGGAGGGGAGACATTTAAGAAATGCACTGCATAATATTTGTTTACTCTTATGATGCCCCACAATGGTTTATATAGAATCTAAGTACTAGGTAGGTACTGTAGGTGCCGGGTTATTAAATGTTTAAGCCACTTTTGTCTCCCTGTTCCCTCGGGGTTGTAAATTTTATAAAATTCCATTTTTACTAATTGCTAATAGTCCGGGTGGTAGCAACGTCGGGAAAACAATAATTTTAGGTTAACTGATTTTTTGATATGTTTTGACGCACCCTGTATATAATATACTATTAAAAAGATATCTTAAAAACCTTTAAGAAAATACCATATTAGGTATATCTTACTTTATTCGTTTTGGAAATATGGCCATTCAAATCGGGTATTCAGGTAATTTTCAAAGTACCGCCATTTTGTGGCAGATAAAAATATTGGCGTTATATTCTGTCGTTATATAGTACCCTTCAGGAACTTTAAAATAATACGTCACAAGACCCCCGATTTCATTTTTTTTTCAAAATGGCACCCAAGTCTCCGTTTGACATTTATATCTGTCACTTTTTGCCTAAAATTTGGTTTATGTGCTCTTAGGGGCGCTCATAAATTACTTGTGACGTTTAAAGGGGTGGGAGGGGGTTGAGGTGAATATCACCAGATCTCAACATAAAGAAAATGCAAATATCACGTAATTTTTCTGCAGCTAGAAACAGAAAAAGTTAACGAATTTTGGGGTTACCTTTTAGGTGGGTGGACTTTTTTATTTGCTCTTCAAAATTATTTTGGCTACAAAATAAATTTCGGTTAGAAAAATGGTGCCTTTTGCATTCCCATAAATCCCACGGGATGGTGAAGGGGTTGAAAAAAATCTCACCAAATCTCGCCAGGGGGAAAAGGGGGTCTTCTAAAATTGAGGAAAAACGCATCATGTAATTTATGGACGCCACCATCCTAAAATCCTCAAATTCTTATAAAAAAAATACCAAGCAATTTAAAAGTTAGAAGGGGGGACCTGACGTTAGAAAAGCACTGTATAAAAAAATTGCAACAATTAGCTTTGTTCGCGGGTCTAGTAATAAACCGATTCAGAACGAGAACCGAACTGGTTTAGAATTGTTTTAAAGCGCATGTCTAGTTATTTATTAGTTTGGAATTTTTATTTACCGCGAACGATTTTCTATACAGCTGAGAATGTATTCTAACCTAGCCTTTTGGTTAGGATTTTTATTGTTTAATTTGGATACTACACAAAAAAATTAAATTCAAACAAAAAGGTAAATTGTTATATTGTCGAAAGCCACTCGAGGTCTCTCGGTTGAAGACGAGGGATTCCCTGCCTCCTCTCGTTTTTAACATAAGTATGTGTATTTAACTAAAGATAAAATTCAAACAACAAGAAATGGTAAAATCTTCTAATATTGTCTATATTTTTAATTAAATCTTTATTTATTTTGTTGCATACATACATTCGTACGGAATACAATTAAAAATCCTTTGTTTATATACGCTTAGAATCACAAAAATATAAAAAAAATATTCAACAGGTATATTAACCCGCATAAAAAGTGGCAGAAACAAATAAACTGTAATACAACGGTTTATTTCTGTACCACAAAAACAGAGAAAACAGCTGACCATGTCGACAATGCGCATGAAAATCCGAACTGAACTTTTAGTTCCAACAAAAATCCCAGGACTGCTAATCAGGTTACGAACCGGTAACGAACTGATTCCCTTGTAACCCGAGAACACAGAACTTTTACTAAAAGGGATTTTGCTAACCGCGAACGCAGCTTTTTCACTGCGCATGCGAACAGTCCCAGAACCGGTTCAGAATCAAACCCGCGAACAAAGTTATAATGTAACTTTAACTTGTTTTCTGTATACAAAGCCGTACGCAGGGGAGGGGGGAGCAATGGGGGCAATTGTCCCCAAAATCACTTTTGCGTACGGCCCTGACTGTACAGCAAAAACAGATAACGAAATAAATAATAGAAACAATAAAAAACAGTAAAACATTTTCTATTAAACTGTGAATTATTATTACATTAAGGGTTAAATATTGACTTTTTAAAACCTAAATTGATTAAAATAAACTCACGCCAATCATAAAAATTCCAAAAGTCTCTCTGTATACTTTGCTAATCAATCAATATGTTTGTTTTTAATACGTGGGGCTAAAATAATAATTCATCATTTATCTCTTTGACGATTATGATGTTCTGCCGCAGTATTTGTTTTTGGATAGGTAAAAAAAACATATATATAACATCACATACACATCTGGCATTAATTTTTGTATTTTGTGTTTTTTTGGATTCCATGTTTTAAAAATGTGGTTTGAAGTTAAACCAATGTCGTTAGAAAAAACGTCTTCGCAAAAATCATTTAAATTTTTAGTGGTTCTAGGACAATCATTACTTCTTTTTCCTATTAGTAGTGGAAACAAAAAATCATTTTATACAGCGAGGTTTCAGTGGTTATCTGTAAAAACTATAGTGGCCATTGTTTTTGTGGGTTTTTCTTTAATTAAAGCACTTTTATATATTAACTATATACTTACCCACGATAAAAGGTTTCCTCTGTCATGTAAGTAATATATACATTATATATAGATTTAAATTAGCATATAGGCCTTTGGTTTCTATATTATTTACCATGAAATGGGTTCATTTGATATAATAATTCCCTTTGAGGCGCCAGGGAAGAGGGTCCTGGTGATTAGAAGTGATAAGAAGCAGTTATTTTCTTAACTGTCAAAAACCTAAGATTTTATTTAATTAGATTCTATATTAAAAACTATTTTGTTGATTCCTAAAAATATTTTTTGTTAAAACCACTATCTCAGCAATCTACAGTGTTAGGAAAAATTACCAGAACGGTCGATTATCTCAAAATATACAAGAGTTGCCAAAAAATGTTTCATATAAAAGTTGTAGGGCTGTTAAAAATCTACATATCTATGATAAATTAAAATCTACAGGGTCTCCCACAAAGTTGTAGAGAATCATAGATATGTTTTTTAAATGGAATACCCTCTATATTATTATTAATTTTGATGGCTGACTCTATTCTAAAGCGGGCTTTACACCTGACAAGTTATTGACCAAACACTTTTTCAATTACTTTATCAAATATTTGATAAAGAAATTGAAAAGTTGGATGTTTTTACTCTCCTTAAGTTATTGTCAAATTTATTTTCAATTTTATCAAATGGTTATCTAGAGTTATGTTAACTATTAACTAATTACTAAAAGGCCCCTAAAAAATATTGATGACAAGTTTTAATTTCTTTAAGAACTTGAGCAAGCTACTTGATAAATAAGTTGAGAAAATTTTTAACCGTCAAGTCACCGCTTAAGCATTTTTGTTAACCATATGTTATACCTATATTTACTAGTTTCCTAGAAAACGACATATCTAATAATTACGGATACCGATGCGATATTCGAACATAGCCGATAGCCGTATTTACCTGAGCAACAAAAAACTAGTTACTAATAAGTAATAAATAGTTTGACATCTGAAAGTCAAATTCTGACAGAAATAAGCAAAAAGAAAATAGCATGGCCTTCCTACTTAGTGAAATAGAGATAATTGATATTTTAATTTTAAGGGGATGTGGTGATAAACAGAGATCATATCAGGAGGTATGTGCTATTTACAATAATTTGCATCCAGACAGGCACATTAAAAAAAAATGCAGTTTTTCGAAATTTCCAACGTTACAGAACGACTGGTAGTGTACAAACCGGCCACGATCTGGAAGACCTAGGACTGCTACCTCCGAGGAGAAAAAATTAGATATTCTGCTTGCGCTAGAAGAAAATCCCAAACAATCCACCAATCAGCTTGCTTTAGACCATGAGATTGATCAAAAATCTGTACGAATCATTCTTCATAGTGAGAAAATGCATCCATATAAAGTTAATGTTGTACAAGAACTTTTTGATGTTGACTGTGACCGCAGGCTAAAATTTTGCAAAATAATGACTAGAAAGATTGAAGAGAACCAGCATTTTTCAAACAATATTGTGTTTTCGGATGAAGCCACCTTTACCTTACACGGAATGATCAATAAGCAAAATATCTGCTACTGGGCGCGAAATAACCCAAACTGGTATGAAGAACTGCATACACAATTCCCAGAAACAGTTAATGTTTGGGCTGGATTGTTTGCGGGCCATGGAATTAGACCCTTTTTTATCGATGGAAATTTGACCGGTGATCAATATCTCCAGCTTCTTCGGCAAGAAATAGTTCCAGCTATAAACAATTTAACTGCCGATATTAACTTAATCTGGTATCAGCAAGATGGAGCCCCTCCTTATTTTACTCGTGAGATTAGAGAATTTTTAGATGTCACGTTCCCAAATCATTGGATAGGAAGAAGAGGGCCTATCGAATGGCCTTCGCGGTCCCCCGATCTTTCGTCATTAGATTTCTTTTATTGGGGTCACCTGAAAAACATTGTTTATCGAAACAAATCAAATAATTTGAAAGAACTGAAAGACTGAAAATTGTCAATGAAAGTGCCAGAATAACAAGGGAAATGGTGTTAAATACCCAAAGACATTTTTGCGAAAATTTGTATCATTCTCAGTTAGTAAATGGGGGCCATTTTCAACACTTATTAAACTATAGAGCCGTTTTATCATGATTTGTTATTGTTTAAAGATAGCTTATTAAATTGTTTCTTGCTTAAAGTTAGCCCATTAAATTGTTTCTTGAAATTTATTTTGTGTTTTGTAACTGATCAAAATGTTATGATATCTAGGAAACTAATGAATTTAGGTATAACATATGGTTAACAAAAAATGCTTAGAATAGAGTCAGCAATCAAAATTAATAATTATATATAGGTGTTCCATTTAAAAAACATATCTATGATTTTCCACAACTTTGTTGGAGACCCTGTAGATTTTAATTTATCATAGATATGTAGATTTTTATCAGCCCTACAACTTTTATATAAAACATTTTTTGGTAACTCTTGTATATTTTGAGATAATCGACCGTTCTGATAATTTTTCCTAACACTGTATAAAGAAATCTTTAAACTGAACAAGAATAAATATTCGTGAACTCAATATCTAAAACCAAATAAATGGATAATTTGTTATCAAAAAAATAATAATTTTTTGATTGAATTATTTACAAAATTATTTATAAAATAGTAAAAGAAAATAAAAGGGTTTCTGTGAATCATCATACAGTGTGTATCACCGAAATGGTATGAAAAACCCTTAGACACGTTAATTGAAGTTTTTTGTTAAGCAACTTTTTAACTAAAAAAATATACAGGGTGAGTCATATAAAGGTGGCCTATACCAACTTTCTAATTTATTCCTATTTTCAACTGTTTTTACAATATTAAAAAATGCTTTAAGATTTAGTGTAAAAATTAACATTAACAAAGAACATTTTTTGGTTACATAAATTTGCTAAAACACACTTTTAAACTTTTAAACAATCAAAAATATTAATTTCAATGTGGGAGATATTAAAAAGTTTCCTGCGAACGTCTTGGTAACATCCTAATATCAAATTATATGATACGCATTAAATAATTTTATTATTTTTTAAAATTTTATGAGTAAAAAGAAATGTTAAAATGATTTATGCTTATTTTATCATTATTAAAACTTAAATTAGAAAAACGAGTAACCCAAGCAGCAAGCTGACGTCTTATTGACGTCTCTTTTTAGTAATTTTTGGTCACATTTGGTCAGCAAAGACGTCATAAGATGACGACAAAATGACGTTAAATTGACCTCCCTAACATCAATTTTAGGCGTTCAACCAATTAGAACCGCGGTAATAATTGGTTACAACTTTGACATATCAACATAACCCATTGGTAAATACCGTTCTTAAATTAGTTCTTTGTTTAGCCTTTGCCTAAAATTGATGTCACAGACAAAAGACGTCCAATTAATGACGTCATAATGACGTCTTTAATATAACGAAATTGACGCATGTACTTTTTTCAAAGCTAAAATGATACGATATTTTATTTGAAAATTGAAATAGGAAAAACTCCTTACTGCTTGCAATTTCCTTGCACTGCAAGGTCGCATCTCTCAGGACACTGTCCAACCTGGACGTAGTAGTTTATTGTCCATTACGCCATCTATCGGTAGGGTTTTTACTATTTTAATTTTGTAAAATTATTAGTCTTATTTTACTAGCTAGTATGACGAAAAAATAACGTCAAAACACGTCATTAAAATGATGTTAAAAATGACATCATAATTTTGGTCTGATGACGTCCTATGACCAAAAATGACTTAAAAATTTCGTCCTAATGAGGTCAGCTTGCTGCTTGGGAAGTGTGAGAATTTTAACATTATTTTTTTATTTAATCAATAATGTTAATTTTCTAAATCTAAAGGTATGTATCATGAACTATTTGTGAAACAGTTGAAGATAGATATAGAAAATTGAACATAAGATGTATTAGGAATGTTCTGAAGAATACAAAAATTTGGTGGTATACAGGGTGTATTTAAAACAAGAAAATAGGTATTAGTCACCCACACTGTATACATATTTTTTTTTGTTGAAAAATAACTTAAAGTTCCAAAACGTGTCTGAATGTTTTTTTTTTAAATGCCCCCATTTATTTAATATGAATATTATTCCATTTACCTAATACATATATATACATATATGGGGACAAACCAAGGACGAAAATAAACTTGGGTCTCGGACAACACCCTACTGTGTTCCAGGCCGAAATTGTAGCTATAGAACAATGCGCTAGGGAAATCATCAGAAGGAGCTATGAGGATAAAACCATAGTAATCTATTCGGACAGCCAGGTAGCCATCAGGGCACTCAGTTCATGCAAAATCAGCTCCAAGCTGGTGCGGGACTGCGTAATTGCCCTGGAAGAGGTGGGTGCGTCCAACAAGCTAACCATTGCCTGGGTACCAGGACACGAAGGCCACGAAGGCAATGAAGAAGCTGATAAATTGGCAAAGGAGGGGCTGGTAGGACAATGGTAGGTCCTGAGCCCTACTGTGGTATTCCATCATGCCAGGTAAGATCATCCATTAGATCATGGATTATGAGGGAATCACAAGACTGGTGGAGGAGAACACCAGGACAGCGTCAGGCGAAAGTGTTCATCAAGGCTTACTCGCCAGAATTTACAAAAGACCTTCTGAATTATAACCGGAAGGCAGTAAGAATAATAGTGGGTCAACTGACAGGTCATTGCAGACTGAATAAACACCTGGAAACTATGGGCCTGGCAGAAGAAAACCTATGTAGGTTCTGCCAGGAGGAGGAAGAAACCGCAGAACACGTATGGTGCTACTGCGAAGCCCTTTGTCGTCTGCGGTTTGCAAGGCTGGGTGAAGAAAAACCTAAAGCGGCAAGATATACCAAGGGGCCAGTTTCAAGCTTGTGGAGTCTGATTAAACAGACCGGCTTGGATAGCGTGCTCTAACCTATGGACGGAGGACACACAATAAACCTGAGCAGGTTGCAGTGTTAGACGATATGCAATCCACCTCCTTATCTAATCTAATCTAATCTAATCTACCTAATACACACTGTATATTAGCTTCAAGAATTTGTGGTAGCATTTTCCCGCACACTTGAAAACCGACAAAGATATTATGCTCGAAGCGTTGTTTAAATAAAAGCAATAAAGACAATGGATGTTATTTTATTATTAAAATTATAATGCTATTAATATGTTTTAGCATCACTCGCATTTTACTTTACGGTCCTAACTTATAAAATTTTGTTTATCCAAATCGCTCAAAAGTGGCCCAATTTGATGAGAAAATGGGGAGAGATTGATTTTCATATGCAACATTATGCTGTTTTACATGATTATAGAATTAAAATGAAAATTGTGTCATGGTTTATTTTACTGTTTGCCCTAAGTAAGTATATGTATATTATGTGTTTATGTCTGTTTTTTATGAATATTTTGGTAAAATTATAAAAATAAAGATAACTTAATAACCTACAAGAAACAGGTCGTGCCAGCTCGATGCGTTTAATTTGAGTTTCTGTGAGTTGAACACTAGCAGGTAAAGAGTAGACAAAGAATGCCTGCATGTAAACTTCTTTCTGATGAGACCGTCTCTTTTTCATGTATTGGCAAACATTTCCCATGAACGTTTTAAAGTGGCACGATGTGTACATAGTTTTTACAATTGACTTAAGTACTTATGCTTTACTATGATTAAATTTACTCCTTTAAGACCAATTATTCATAACTAACATTAAAAAACATTGCATTATAATATTTTTCCATTATTATTTGCGGTTTTCATTCCTTCAAAAGTGAAAATATCACACAATTTCTTTAAAAAAATACGTGAACAAATCGATTTAAGCTTAGTACAGTCAAGGCCATATTTGTTGGTTATGAATTTTAATTTTGTCACAACAGAATACAGAATAGTAATTTATGTAACAAGTGCATGAGGTGATACTTTTTTTGATGAGAAAAAAAAACACTTTATGCATGTGTTACATACTATATTTTTTCCACGACCGTATAAAAATTTTCCAAAATACCATTTTACACATGTTTTGTTTATCTAAACTTATTAATTCTAATTTTTGCAGCACAGCCATTATATTGCAACAAAAAATTAAAGCCTTCTTATTTTTTAAGAGATAATTATACTCTTTATAACTATGCATTTATTATTTAATTTTATAAAATTGTATGTACTTACTTTTTGTATAAATAATACCAAAAAAGTATAAATTTCTTAGTCACTTAAATTTATTATTACTATTAATTTTCAATAATTTCTAATTAATTTTGTTTCAAACTGTCAAATTTTAAAACTAGTGACACATGAACTAAAAGAAATAATGACGAATTCAAAGGTAACTTGACCATTTGGTTTAGTTGATGTCGCGTTTACTGTTACATTGCATAAATTGATATTTAGGTTTATTGTAGTAGGCTTGAAACAAAACACTAATTCAAAGTGTGACAAAAAGCTTCAAAGTTACTTTTTTAACACTTTATGTAGTGTACTAGAATGGAGTACTTTAAATTTATGTTAATAATTTAAAAAACAGCTTTTCTTTTAACGGTCGTGAGAAAAATGTTTTTCCACATTTTAAATATAAAATTTTACTTTTAGCTGAACATGTATTTTTTATGATTTCATTGGATGCATTTGTGAATGTGGTATCAACAGGAGATCTTCATGAGTATTTCACTACAGTTTATGATTTTGTATTTAAAACCATACCGTACAATCTGTATATAGCAGTTTTTATTCAAGTAGGTGTTTTTATTTATTTCTTTATGTTTTACCCATCTATTATTGATCTGTAATACCTTAGAAACGGAATATGTTATGGTAGCAATAATACCTGCTATCACACCTAGGGCATTATAAGCGGGCATTATGATAATGCCCGCTTATAATGCCTAATGCCCTAATATGGAAATTTTATTGCTTATCCAATTTTATTTCTATCACAATAAAGATCAAGTTTATACAAACATATGTATTAAAATAAAATCAATAACTTACTGACCTACCTGAAAATATGCTATTAAAACGGTTTCGGTTATTTGAAGAATTGCGTTCGCATCTTTCCAAATACCAAATATGCCATACTCCCGATCATACTGTTGCCTTGATTTAACTGGCAAAAGATTGTCGGACGCTTTTATGGCCTTTTCTCTTATATTTTGTGGAATTTCTTCCATTTTGAGCAAATCGTTAAATAAAAAATGCCAACTGACTAACTGATAGAAACATCAAAGTCAAACTTAACACCAGTCATTATCTACTTACGTATACAGGTACAGGTGCAACTTATTTTTTATATTGCGAATAAATAATATAATTAGTCATTGAAAAACTCTTTTGGGTAAAACATAAAAGCATTAGTATGCACCACGGGCTTTACTGGACTATAATGCCCATCAGGTCGAAATCTAGCCCTCGGGCTATTTCGACCTTCAGGGCATTATAGTCCTAGTAACGCCCTTGATACATAAATAGCTATAAGGTATTATTTATTGTAATAGAACTAAAATTGCTTAATAAAAAATCCTTAAAAACTTAAAATGAATGAATAAATGTTTAACAAAATTTCAGGTAGAACAATATAGACCAGGTCGTATGGACGCACATGTATCAAAAATTATTCTCATGGAATTTTTTGAAGAATCATGTTCAGAATAAAATGCTGATTACGACGACCCATGTTGCCAGCACAAATTTTGGTTAGATTTTTTTAAACCGCAATTTTTTTGACAGTTAAGAAATTTTCTTTTGCCTCAAAAAAATTTTTATCTAATTTTTTAAATCATTTTCCACCGAACTTTACATTTTTTCGAAAAATGTATATTTATTAAGTTATAACCATTTAAACAATTGAAAATGAGAATTTGGCCCAACTTTACCATTTAAATAATGTACAACAATATGAAAAATTTGACATGATGTATTTTTTTATAGAATTTTTAAACCTTTTGTAACAATTATAGAGTAAGCGATTTGACAATTTTTACTTTCTAGATTCATTTTTTATTTTCTTAACAATAGTATATTACATTACAAGTGTGGAAAATGACTAATTTCACACGAGTGTAAGAAAGTCATTTTCACACGAGTACTGTTCACTATTTTTCCTACGACCACAAATTATTCACCGAAAAAAAAATTAAGTTTGTCTTTACAGAAAAAATAAAAAACAATTGAAAACTTTGCAACACTAGGGTGATTTTTACTTTGTAACACTAGTGTGATATGTACTTTTCCTTACTGCTATATTATACTGTTTTGACAATATTGACCTACCTAGAAGCATTATATAACTTTAATCATTTTGGAAATTAATACAAATTGTATGGTTTGGTTAGGTAATACCGGTAATAGTTTAATACGGTTTTCTACTATTTTAAGGGTTTTTAAAAATTATTGATACTTACATATTTTAGACACTCTTCTAAATAAAACGTAAGTGGCGCATATCCAAAATATTCCGTTTTTTAAAAATATCAGTAAAACAAACTTACGGGACCGGGGAGTGAAAAGGGGTGCTGGGTGGCATAAAATTGGTAAAACGAGTTAATGAAACTGATCACATGTAAAATAAAGTAAAAATTATATTTTTTCCTCATATTTTGAGAAAAAATATAAAAAATATGAAAATTGTAAATGCATAACGTAAAGTCCTAAAAGTAAGAAAAAAACGACTACTTAACGTCAGTTATACCATGCAAAATATGGAAAGCATTTGGCAACGTCGGAAGGGTCTGATTCTATTTAGGAATGGATAAAAGAAAGTGGATTCATAAAGTGTGTATTAGCCTCGGGTTTAATTAAGGGATAAAAAAAGATTTAACTAGTTGTTTGAGTAAACGCACACAGAGAGAAAGGAATTTGATCTATAGGAGTTTTTTCTCTGGCGCTTTAGGTTGAACGGTCAAGCGGCAAGGCTGCCTCTATTAAGTGCGTGCTCAAAGGGAGATTTTTAATTTGATCTACTTACCTGACAACACTGTGCCACTGAGCCAGCAGTCAGTGAAAGTTGTTTCTTGTGGTTATGTCTATTTTTGTTTATGTTTTTATTTTTTCGGAAATTTTATTATTACTTTTTTAATATTAGAAAAAAGCTTATACTGTCACTACAATAAATATGTCACTTGCAAACCAATAGCAGATTTTAGAATGACATCATATCACACGAGTGTTGTAAAGTACTTTGCAACACTAGTGTGATATAACGAATTTTCTATGCATGAAACCAGTGTGCTATTTGCTATTTTCACAAGTGGTCGTAGGAAAAGTGTATTTTCTTGTTTTTAATCCCAAAAATCTTTTTACTTTTCCTGTATAGATATGGTCTCCATAAAAACAGCACTAAATTGTCAAATCGCTTACTCTAAAATTGTTACCATATCTATACAGGAAAAGTAGAAAGTTTTTTTGGATTAAAAACAAGAAAATACACTTTGTTAAAAAAATAAAAATATATCTAGAAAGTAAAAATTGTCAAATTGCTTACTCTACAATTGTTACAAATGGTTTAAAAAATTCTATAAAAAAATGTCAATGACAATATAAAAAAATGTCAAATTTTTTATATTGTGACGTATAATTTGAAATTACATACAAAAGGGCTCCTTTACGTCACTTGGACAAATATACCATATGGAACTATCTTCTTGGGACCATGAGACCGGTGGACCATCAAAACTAACTTTGCATTTTTTAAAACTAACTTAACTTATTTGACTAACTAAATTTCGTCATTTTGTACGGGCATACCCCCCACTAGGGGTAGCCCGTACGGGATTAACTAGAACTTTAACTTCATACTTCACTTCACTAACTACTTCTTATCTAATCTATTCTAACTTCTTTTAATATCAAATTTTCCAGTGTTTGTTTTGCATTTCTACGCTACCCAGTTTGTTTAATGTTTTTATTTTATTATTATAAGAGTAACCTAGAAAATTGTTTAATTTATACTTTTAAAACCTTGACACCTCACGTATATCTTTATTTAGCAAAATTCCCAATGTTAAGTAACCTAATTAAAATGTATGCTTATTTTAAAATTCCCAAAAATGTATATTTTTAAAATTCCCAAAATGTATACTTTTTTATACTAGGTGTTCACAATATTGTCGTACATTATTTAAATGGTAAAGTTGGGTCAGTTTGCTCATTTTCAATTATTTATTTGGTTATAATTTAATAAATATAAATTTAAAAAAATTGTAAAAAGTAGTTTTCGGTGAAAAATTATTCAAAAATTAGATAAAATTTTCTTTAAGGCAAAAAAAATGTTTTCCTTAACTGTCAAAAAATTGGGGTTTGAAAAAATTCTAACCAAAATTTGAGCTAGCAACATGGGTCGTCGTAATCAGCATTTTATTCTGAACATGAATCTGCAAAAAATCCATGAGAATAATTTTTGATACATCTGCGCCTATACGACCTGGTGTAATAAGTAAAAGTTAACTTTAAAGAGTGTTTTCCACATGAGTTTAAATATAATCAACCTGTACAATATTAAATGTGTTTTAGATTTTAAATTGGTTCTGGACGTTAATATGGAATTTTGCGGATTTATTCCTAATATTAGTATGTATTCCTCTTAGTTTTAGATTGAGCCAGGTTGAAAACAAGGTAGCTGTAATGGTAAAAACAAGGTACTTAGGTTACTTAATTATTTATAATTAAAATTCTTTAAGGCGTAAGTGTAAACTGTATTTTTTTTCTTGTAATTTTAGATTGCCCATGTGAGAGCTTGGAGTGAAGTTAGAGAAAATTTTGTCCGAATAACTCAACTTTGCAATAAGCTAGGAGAATGTATATCGCTCCTTTTAATAGTGTCTTTTGCAAACAAACTATATGTGATTATGTATCAACTACTAGGATTAATAAAGTACGCACATAATTTTTCTAAAGAACTTATTAGAGTTTCACACCTTTTTAAAAATATACATTTCATCAACTATGGAATAAATATTAATTTTACCCAGAAAAGTCCACAAATGTTTTTTAACATTATTATTTATTGTTAATTTTTACTTAAAACACATAATATTTGGTAATCATTCTTAATGCTCTGTTAAATAGTATCCCTAAAATAGAATACCGGCATTTCTCTCTCTCTCTCCTATTTTTTTCTTGGTTTTGGTCCCTTCAGGTCCAATTCACCACTCTCCCCTTCCGGACTATGCTTTCCAGGGCTTCTTCGGCGGAAAATCTGGATAATCGAGCTCGTAGCTCCCAGAAAAAATTGTCGGCTGTCAAACCGAGATCTGCTACTGGTGTTACGTATAACCTTCACTTTCACCACTGACAGTTCCCATGGCACGCCCATCTATTTCCCTCCATTTGAGAAATACCTCGTGTTCACCACCAAACAGGATACCATCAGCTTATAGGAATCTTCGCTCACAGCGCTTAGATCCAGAAGAAAGATGCCGTCAATTTAGCTAGAATCTTTCCTTGGTCCCCGAAGGTAAAAAACGTTCGTATGACACCTCTAGCCGCCACTCCGAGAAGAACTTTGTAGTCCTCTACGCACGTCCGCACTGTCCGGAGGTCAAACAAAAAGTGACCGGCATTTCTCTTAAATGGAAACTCACACACGCAATTAGAGGGGTTTGTCTCTTTTTTTATGCCCATTCGCAAGTAGAAGAGGTAACATGTCCTTTCATCGCTGTAGTAACGTTTTGTTTTATCCCTGTCTCATAACTTTTTAAGGTATTTTAAAAATACGTATTTTCTGTAAAAAAGTGCACAAAATACTGTTTTTATTACTTTTAGAGATAGTTCAGATATTTTGTTACAGGTGTGAATTTGATTTTATTACTTTCTTAAATAAAAAAATATAAAAATTAGTTTAAAGTCATCGGAAAATCCAAATATGGAAAGATCAGTTATTGTGAACGGCAATTCTTCAAGCTTTCACCAAGTAAATGCTGGAGTTCCTCAAGGCTCAGTTCTGGCACCAACATTGTTTCTTCTTCACATCAACGACCTTCTCTCGTCCACAATTAATTCCATTCATAGTTTCGCCGACGATAGTACCCCTTCACTCCAGTTTTCAGGTTCCTAAACCCATCACTAAACTTGATTTGGAAAACAAACGCAGAGCGATGCAGATATCTCTTTCGCAGGATCTAAATTTAATATTGGATTAGAGCGCCAAAAATCTCGTCCATTTTAATGCATCCAAAACACAATCATGTTCCTTGTCGCGAAAGGAGTCATCAAATACTCATCTTCTATTTATGAGCGGCCAAGTTTTACAGAGCAAAGACACCTTCAATCTTGTGGGCGTCACATTTGACAGTAACCTTAACTGGTATAAGCACATTGTATCTATAGCTACGACAGCTTCAAAAAAGCTTGGATTTCTCTTTCGAGCCAAAAAGTATTTTTCCGCTTCTAATTTATACACTTTATATGTGTCCCAAATCCGACGTCCCTTGGAGTATTGTTCTCATATCTGGGGCATGTCCCCCACAACCCTAAGCATTCTTGATTCTATTCAAAGAAGAGCTATTGGTCTCATTAATGATCCTTCACTTACAGAAAGGCTTCCTCTCTTGCCCATCGTCGGGCTGTGGGGGATTTATCGTTTTTATAGGTACTTCCATGGCTTCTGCTCTGAAGAATTGTCCAGTATAGTTCCTCCACTCACGGTTCCCAACAGAGAAACTCGTGGATCCGCATCCCTATACGGTCCAACTGGACAGGCTCCGAACTTCTCACTTTGTTCGTTCTTTTATCCTTAGAGTTTCTAGATTGTGGAACCTGCTGCCCGCGGAGGTCTTTCCTTCCCCCCAAATCTTTAAATATTTAAGTCCCGTGTCAACAAACTCCCTCTTACCTCGCTTAAGACACCCACGGTACGTTAGTATTTAGGCTTTAACCCTTCGTGGTTTGTCCAAAGATAAAAAAAAAGATCATAGCACCCAATATGGAATATTCCATATTGGGGTTCTTTGTTCATTTAAAAAGCTTCTGATAAAGCAAGAAAATAATTAAAAGACAAGAATCAAGTCAAAAAAGGGCTCTTCGTCTCATAAATAAACCTACGCTTACAGAGAGGCTCGCTCATCGTCAGCCTGTGGGAAATTTATCACTTTTTATAGATATTTCTATGGATTCTGCTGTGATAAATTGTCCAGTATGGTTGCTCCACTTAAGGCGGTTCCCAATAGGGAAACTCGTGCTGCCGGACGTATGCATCCCTATACGGTCCAACTGGACAGGTTCCGAACTGCCCACTTCTGTTTGTTCGTTTATCCCTAGTGTATTCAGATAGTGGAATCTGCTGCCCGCGAAGGTATTCCCTTCCCTCGTCCCGTGTCAACCTTGCTTAAGACACCCACAGCGCTGGAGTGGGCTCTGGGCACAATATTGCGGCTGGATCCAGAGTCTAACGCCTGATCTGTGATTTTTAAAATTAATTTTATTGCTTTCTATGTTATACCAAAGTTTCCAACGACTTTCTTGTTAAATAAGTTTAACTTTTAATGGTGTTTATAGAATTCCTTATCTGGGTACTTATCATATTTGGCTACCTTTATCATTTTTTAGTTTTGTTCTAAAATATCTTCATTAAAATTAATCAATGTAACTTAAAATATTTTACAAAATAAAGGGCAAATATATGATCGTTAATAATTACTACATATACTTTTTAATTACTGTATAATGTTTATGCAAATTATGTTTTAAAAACAAAATGGTATTCCATATTTGGTCACTTTCCTCTACTTTAATTTAACCTATTTCTTGCCAATCGAACGTTTCCATACATAAAATTACCCTGAATATTAAACTAACACAAATAACCTCAAAATTTTTGATACACCCTGTATAATGACAATTTTTATTTTTTACTCTACATGGCAGTACCAATATATAACCAATTTTTCGCCTCCAATCTATTGATAAAGCTATGGATTTTTTAAAATTTAAAATTTTGAAAAATTAATAAAATATTTTGGGCCATCCTGTGAAATTCTTAGTTTAAATGTAATAAATATAAAATAGTATTTGATCTGGTAAACAGATTAGGTATAGGTCACTTCCTATTCAGATTTCTGTACTATACAGGGTGATTCAAAATCGATCACAAAACATAAGGTGGTGATGGTGAAACCAGTCATAACATATGCATCCATTGCTTGGGTGGACCAAGACCAGACAGTACACACGGCCATGCTTCGGGCTGAGCAAGGTGCAAAGACTAGTCCTGCCCTTGGCATAGAAGTGGATGCATTAAAAGTACACCAACAGCGGTCTTGGAGACCCTACTTGACCTCCCGCCACTGCATATAGTGGCACAAGGGGGAGGCGAGAATGGGGGTACACAGACTGAAAACACAACCCGAGCAACACAAAAGTTAGATCAGGACACATGGAAATAAAAATATCATAAGGAGTCCCATAATGGATATGGAGGACAGACTATATGACCCCACAAATCGCACCCAGAAGACTCTTTCGAGGTGACAATACACCCAAGGAGAACTGGGCAAACGAAATATTTCCAGACTCTCTCTCGAGGTCAAACCTGGTATACGGACGGGTCCAAAAACCGAAGAAGGGTCAGGAGCAGGTGTCTACAGTGAGATGGGAAACACTTTCGTTTGACCTTTCAACTGGGAAACCACGCCTCTGTATTTCAAGCAGAAATTTTTGCGATCTTACAATGTGCCAGGATTAACAACCAAAGGCCCCGCACAAATTGTACAATCAACATTCTTACGGATAGTCAAGCAGCCCTGGTGCACTAATTAATCCCAAGGTATCGTCTTGGCTGGTACTAGAATGCCTCGAGGAACTCAGGGAACTGGCGGAACGCAATAACACGAGGTTGATGTGGGTGCCAGGGCATTGCGGAATTCGAGGCAATGAAAACGCAGACGAACTGGCTAGAAGGGGGTCAGCCACGACATACGTCGGGCCAGAACCAGTCCTTTGAGTACCAAAGAGTACCTTCCGAGTGCGGTACAAAACTGGTAAAGGACCAGCAAAGACTGCACTGGGGAAAGGCTTCCCCTCAACACATGCATGGGAAAAATATACATCAGTGGACCATGCACAAAAAGAGCTAAAGAACTACTCAAAATGGGTAGGAATCAGCTAAGAACGATCACAGGTTTCCCTCACAGGACATGCTCCAGTGAAAGAACACCTAAATAAAATGGGATTATACAACGGAGATCTGGACTGCAGATTATGTGGAGCAGAGACCGAAACAGTATTCCACATACTGTCAGAGTGTGAGGCACTGGATCACAAAAAAGACAGGCAATCTTCGGGGATATAGAGTGCCCCGGAAACATATGGTACGCACCCAGCAGATCAATACCGCCTCTTCAAGGAACTAGGGTACTGAATGGGTACAATAAAACGAGAGCTTGGGTACAATAAGCCTTCAGGCTGCAGTGCCACCGGACATGCAGACGGGCTCCATGGGGAAAAATAAGAGGGTGATTTCCTACTTGACAAAATAAGGGTAGAGCTTCATATATATATTTTTTCTGCAAAAATGTCATTCGTTTCGAGTTACAAGCTGTCAAAGTTCAACTTTTATTTTGGTTTTTTCGCTATATAGCATTTATTTTTTAACTCAATCCAGCTGATATGCTTGATACAATCAAACATGTTTGCAGATTCTGGCTTTTAGGACAGCAGTACTTTTAATCAATCGCCAGAGCACTTTGTTACCTAAACTTAAAATTTATTTACATCATAACTTTTATTTCTGACAGATATCGCAAAGCTAGGGGCGCCATTTTATAGACAATCAAAAACTTATAAAATAAGGTACTCTTTATTAAAGTCGATAAATCTCACCGTTTAGGCACCAATAGACATAAAGTTTTCATCAATTTCAATAAAATTACCTATGTACATACATATGGTGTCCAGTAACTCAACCGACAAACTTAAGCAAATGATTCTACAACAAAAATAAGAAAATAATTTCATATAAACATATGCTTCCTAAATGTCTTAGTTTTTGAACTATAGGGTGTCTCAAAATAAAAAATAAATATTTACCACACCGTAGTTCAAAAACCAAGACGTTTAGGACATACTGTATGTTTATATAGAAGTTTTTTTCTCATTTTCTGTTGTAGAATCGCCCGTGTTTGTCGGTTGAGTTACTGGACACCCTATATGTATGTAGGTAATTTAATTGAAATTGGATGAAAACTTTGATGTCTATTGGTGCCTAAACCGTGAGGTTTTATTAATAAAGAGTACCTTATTTTTTAAAGTTTCTTTGATTGTCTATAAAATGGCGCCCCCAGCTTTATGATATCTAGTCAAAATAAAAAAATTATGATGTAAATAAATTTTAAGTTTTAGGTAAAGTGCCCTCTGAGGTATTTAAATAAAGTACTTTTGTCTTAAAATTTTAGAATCTGCAAAGCTCGATTTGTGTGCCACATATTAACTGGATTGGTTAAAAAATAAATGCAATATGGCGAAAAACCAAAATGAAAATTGAACTTTGACGGCTTGTAACTCGAAAACGAATGACACTATGAAAAAAAATTATATGATGCTCTACCCTTATTTTGTCAGGCAAAATCACCCCCTTAAGTTTCTGTGATCGATTTTTAAATCAGCCTGTATAAAGCCTATTTGTTTTTAGCGAAAAGACGAAAAAGTACAAAATTATTTTTTGGATGTTTTTTTTTTGTGTAATCACAAATCGGAAGTTTCCTATTTTCAGTAAAATACTGTATTTTTTTTAGTGGCTTCAATGGAGTTGCTAGTTCAACACTTAGTAACCGATTTTATTATGGATTTTCGTTTGCCTTTATATTCTTACGACTGGCAGGTGTTGTCTTGTTTGCCTCAGGTATAGATGAAAAGAGTAAAGATATAGTCTCGCATCTGTTTTCTGTACCAAGTGAGGCATATAACATTGAGGTAAAAATTTGGAATTATTAGAGACATAAATCAACACCATAAATATGCGCACACTTATACCTATCCGTATACGCAACGAGAGACAATATATCGGCAAACAAAAAAGGCCCAAAGCACCGCTTAAAGCTTAGTTCATAAGCTTGCGAAATGCGAATTGCGAAACTTGTTCTGATTGGTCAATTTGTAACGACTTTCGAATGTTTCGTTACAAATTGACCAATCAGAACACGATTCGCAATTCGCAAATCGTATTTCGCAAGCTTATGAACTAAGCTTAAACATATAACCGTAATTTAAGATTCTTTATGCAACCACCTAAACCAATTTTGTTACTGGTTTGTTTTCCAACCTAACAGGTGTCAAATAGATGCCTAACAGTTTTTTCCAACAGGTTTTTTTCGTGATTTTACTGTGGTTTAACTGCTTTTATTACGTGTTTAATTTAAGGATGGATGCCATTTTGGATCCAAAGTTTTTAACTTTTAGCTTTTTACTTACTTGCCAATCAATCAAATTTTAAGGTTATAAATCTTCTTCTCTAATTCTGACATACCAAAGTCGGGGTACGAGATCGCGATACGGATACGTGTGCCATATTGATGAGTTTAACGTCATGGATTTGAACTAACGTATCGCTTCTGCGCAAGAGCATTACGTTACGGATAGAGATACGTGACTGTATACTTAGTACAAATATAATTTTATTTTTTAATTTTGTTTTTAAGGTTGAAAGATTTATACATTGTATTGAAATATGTCCTCCAGTTATAAGTGGAGGCAGAGTATTTGATCTAAAAAATTCTCTTCTTCTAAAGGTAAGATACAGATATACATTTCATTTTAGGATGTATGGCAATTTGTAAAATATTGATTTTTTAAATCAAAAGTTGTGTGTGTAAGAAGTACGAGATCAATCAACAAAAACAAGGCCATCTTGTGTATTTATTTCAGTAGAAAGAAAGAAAAATAATTTAAATTAAAGTTAAAAATACGCATAAAATTTTTAAAGTTTTGAAATAGGACATTTTGTATATTTTTTTGATAGCGCCTCTTATTTATTTATACAAAAATTTAGGATTTAAATAAGTAACAATAAAATTGCAAACGTTTAGCTCTTACGTTACTTTTTTTTTTAAATATATGTTGATACGTTTAAAACTTGTAATTAAATATATTGTGATGTTACCAAAAATAATAACGAAATATCTTTATATTTATATTTAAACGTATCAAATAAATAATAGTTTAAAAAAACTAAAAACACGCTTTTATATGCAACCGAACTAAAAATTAGAAAATAATTTTTCATTACAAAGAGTTTGTCACTTCAGAGTAAAAAGCGTGAGGTGCATTTTAATATTTTTCATAACTTTTCCTCATAGATATTGGCAAATAGAATAATTATAACATTTAATATATTAAGCACCCCACGCTTTTTACTCTGAAGTGACAAACTCTTTGTAATGAAAAATTATTTTCTAATTTTTAGTTCGGTTGCATATAAAAAGCGTGTTTTTTTAGTTTTTTAAACTATTATTTATTTTTCATTTTTTAGTTCGATATATCAATTAGTTTTTTAAAAATAAATGCTCCAGTTTATTCACTAAAAAATTCCTTCGCCATTTTGTCAAGAGTAGTATTAGGACACTTATTTATCCTGGCGATCCTAATCAGGATAACGGGATACTGTTTTTAAATTATTGCATTGTCATCGGTCCTTGATACGTGTGCAAAGTTTCAAAGAAATTGAATCGCTGGAAGTTGGTAAAAATTAGGCTCAAAGATTCCGTTACATAGATAGATAGTTACAACCCAAGCTAATAAAAGCGTGTTAAAAAAATAATCCCCAATATACCGTTTTTTTACCAAAATTTAGATTTATAAAAATGTATTTATCATATTTTTTTTCTTTTAGATAGCTTCGTCAATAATTGTTTATGAATTGGTACTAATTAATTTTCTCGATTCTTAGACCGAAGAAACATCACCATATAGAAAATATTTTTACTTTTTGTATAAAAAAAGAAAATGCCTTTTTTAACTTTTTTCTTTAAATTGTTCCTATGTTTTACCGAATCCTTTTTAATTGGGTTTGTCACATATTTTTAGTTTATAATTTATAAGGAATTTAGTAATTTTTGTATGCCTAGCTCAAAATAAATTAAACTATATAATCTATGTATTTTTATTGCTTCTAAGTTTGCCTCACACTAAACTTCTTAAAGTATTAATTTAAAAAAAATAATTATTTATAGGTTTAACAACCTGTATATTAAAAACAATGCAATTCCGTCTCTATGTGTCTATACAGTGTGTGTCCAAGATAAGGATCCTAAGCATGGGAAACTCAGTACCTGTTGGAGATACAGCTTAGGTTAAATTAGGAAAAAGTTGTGTTTTTTAAGCTTATTTACATACCGTTTAGAAACTTGAAAAATTTTCATAGCCTGCTGAGATATTTGGCAAAAACGAAAATTTGACTATACCAATTTTATTTTTTTCTGACTTTATTTGAAGAGATATAAAAAAACTAATAACACTTTTTCATTTGCACTTTTTAGTTACTACATAATGGTATTTTTAGATTTTATATCCGACGTTTCGTTTTATAGAAACCATCATTAACTTTTTTTTATATGGCTCGAAAAAAGTACACCCTGTATCTGATTCCCATTTTTTATTACAAATTCAACGATGTATCACATGCCATGTTTATAATTTTAGTAAAAAGGAAAAATTCAATTTTTCTATTTTTTAAGGGATTTTTAAGTAGGCCTTGCAAACAAATGCTTTGACGTTAATACCTGTTACCGAGTCTGTAACATAATTTAGTGTCATGATAAAATAGTAATTATCGTTATTACCCTGTTTGTCAAGTTTTTATTTTAGAGCAATTGCTTTTATTGTTACTGTTGTCTTTATTATTGTTTAATGGTAAATAGTTATTATCTATTGTAATATTATGGTCGAATATGCCGGATGGCCATTATAGTCATGAAGAAAAGTTTGACATGCTAACGTGCTACATTTTGTGCCGCAAAAATAAATGAAGGTATCATTTCTGCAGTTAATGAATTATGGTTAATTAATGGACCTAGTATTTTAGTTCCTAAAATTCCACACCACATATTAAACCCAAAACGTTCTTGATGTTTTAATAATTTTTTAACACGCGGATTTTGTTGAGTCTAGTAATGCTTATTGCGACGGTTGAAGATGCATGATTAGTGACCATACTTTCGTCGGACTTTTCTTACACTCGCAACAATATCGGCGCCGTTCGAAATCTACCGGTTTAAGTCCTTGACAAATCTTAAATTTATAGGGGTGATATCTATTTTTACGCAAAAGAGATTAAGCTGTGGATTTGGCTACTCCTACATTTTGTTTAATTTGCCAAATGTATATCTCAGGGTTCTCAACAACTGCTTGTAAAACATTATTTTGGGTTTCTTCTAAAGATTTCTTTTTCGGGATAAAACTAGCTTTTTAAATTTCAAGCCAGCTGTAAAAAAATGGAATTACATGGCTGTTTTTTTTTTTCTGGATATGTATAAAGATACATTGCTGCTGTATTTACAGTATTGTTGTGGCACAAAATGTAGCACGTTAGCATGTCAGCTTCTTCTTCATGGTTATAATGCCCATCCGGTATATTCGACCATAATAATACAATAGATATTAACTGTTCTCCAATAAACAATAATAAAGACAACCGTAACAATAAGAACAATTGCTCTAAAAACAACAACTTGACCAACAGGATAATAACGATAATTACTATTTTATTATGATATTAAATTATGTTACAGACACGGTAAGAGTAACGTCAAAGCATTTGTTTGCAAGGTCTACTTAAAAATACCTTTTAAAAATAGAAAAAATGCAATTTTACTTTTAACTAAAATTTAACATATGACATGTGATACATCGTGGAATTTGTAATAAAAAATGGGATCCGATACGGGGTGTACTTTTTTCAAGTCATATAAAAAATAAAGTTTATGATGGTTTCTTGAAAACGAAACGTCGGGTATAAAATCTAAAAATACCATCATGTAGTACCTAAAAGTGCCGATAAAAAAGGTGTTATTAGTTTTTCATATCCCTTTAAATAAAAGTCAGAAAAAATAAAATCCATATAGTCAAATTTTTCGTTTTTGCCAAATATCTTAGCAGGCTATGAAAATTTTTCACTAAACGGAATTATAAATAACCTTTCAAAAGACACAACTTTTCCTAGTTTAAGCTAAACTGTATCTACAATAGGTACCGAGATTCCCAAGCTTAGGATCCTTATCTTGGACATACTGTATATATTTTTTTATATTGTTAGCTCAGATATACGCCTAAACACGCTGTATAAAGTACAATTAATAAAATATTTTTCAAAATAGAAAGTCCAATTTTTGGTGGATAAAATAGGAAAACAATAAATGGTACACCCTGTATATTTACATAAAGTTAGATTAAAACTAGTAAACAAGTTCCATAAGCAGCAAACAATATGGGCCAGTGCCACAATCACCGGCTTTCCTAAAAGTATTTGTTTAGTGTCAAACCACTGATATTAAAAATATTTTCAAATATTTCGAGTGCTACTATATGTAAAGTAAATAAACAAACACAATTTTAGATTTTAGTTCTAAGGTATTAGATGTTTGTTTGGTAAAATTGATATTTAATGTTTAATGTTTTTGAAAAACATTTCCTGATCAAATTTTTATGTTATCATCAAAACAAAACCATTTCTGCTTTTTATAGACTATTAATCTCTATTTTAATGGTAGTAAGCGAAGTTACATTTTAAATATTTATTAAAGAGAAAATTTTAGGTAGGTAAGTGATAGAAAATATTTACTTGCTATCACCTATAACTAGTTAAAAAACCTAGGATTATTTTAAAAGACAAGATGGGTAAGGTAACGAAAGCTAAAGAAAAAAAGTAATAGTTTCGGAACTATGGCGAATTATCTTAAAAATATTTTAAATTTCAATTAGGTATAACCGTGCATTTGAAACCAATTCCGAAATTTAAAATTGACATTTAAACAATTGGTTAAACTTTACTTGTCAAATCCTAATTTAAGCTAGGTGAAGTTTAACCCAGAGTTTCTTTATGAGAAGGGGTTTAGACATAAGCAAGACCGGGGATAGCTTTTGTCAGGGACGTGAGGGTGTGAGAATTACGATTTCAGTTGGCAGTTCTGTCCAAAGTTGGCAGCATTATCAGCTGATGACAGAGTCGTGCCTTGTCGAAGCTATGTTTAGTAAAAACTGTGAAAATTTGCCATTTTCATTTTGGTTGTATATTTTGCAAGGATTTCCAGTTGTTAATGTTTTTGGTTAGTTTAGAGACTTCACATATTATTGGTTCGGACTAGTTTTATTTTAGAGATTTTGATAGTGTTTAGTCATGTCAGTCATTCGTGTTTTTATATACATATGATACTGATGAGTATCCGCTAATTAATGGTACACAGAAAAACCACAGATTTCTTATGCGAAAATACCCATTTAGAATTTAAACAAACATACCTATATCCAAAAGTTAATGATAAGGAAGATACGGGGTGTTAAAGGGATAGAAATATTTTTTATTCATGTATTTCGATAATTTCTAATATGTTTTAAACATTTTAAGAAAACTCGGTATCCAGGAGTTTTTAGCTATCAGCTATTTATATCTGAGCAGTTGTAATTATAGCTAATACGATGTTATTGAAGGTACATACTTTCGGGTGCACTGAACAACTAAAACGTGAATACCTTAAAAACGGTTGTCAAGACCGAATCTTACTAAGTATACCTTTTTGTGCAGAAAGCATAGAAAAGCTTACTAGTTTACATACATACAGAGTAGTAACAAAAAATTGAGTAGTTTTAGAGAATTTTAAATAGTGTACCCATCGCCCTCTAGTCTACACACAAAAATTAATATTCAATCTGAAAAGCTTATGTTTAAAAACCCCGAGATACCGTTTTATTAAGATATTTAAAAGGGGGAACAATTATCGGAATAAATTTACTTTTTCTTTTTACTATGACACCCCCGTATCTTCCTTATTATAAACTTTTGGATATTAGGTACGTTTGGTTAAATCTTAATATTTTGGCATAAGGAATCTGTGGTTTTTCTGTGTACAATTCATTAGCGGACACCTTGTACTTATACAAAATTTTTAAAATGGTTTTTAACTTACGGAACCATGGAAAATGTTTTGCTCTGCCAGGTACCTCATCGTTCTGTCGTCGCTTTGATAATTTTTAATTTTCAATATTTAAACCACATTTATGTTTTTGTTTTAGGTTATGCCTGTTAAAATAATCCAATAAATTTTATTTACAACATACAGTTCTCTTTTGTTTTCTCCTTAATTCTACGCCACTGATCTGCCTAAAATCAAACATGGCCGAAAATTGCCCGACTTGACGTCACAGCCGCGCTAGCCAATATGGCGAATGTCGTGACCTTATCTCATCAATCGACTTTGGTTTAACCTTTTGGGAATTCAGATTAAGGAGCACAGTGTTCGGTCAAACAGCTGATAAAAATGAGTATCTAGATTCAATTTGGCGAAGAATATTTACATAAATTACCAGATTAGATATTTAATTTTACGAAAAATATTAGGCATCATTGTCTGACAATCTAAATAACACAAAGCAGAATAATAGTCAGTGTTTCGAGAAACTTTTTATATAGCTATAAAGCGTAAGTTCTTCGTTATTTAGACTTTAACTGCAGATAAACCAAAACTGACTTCGCACGTTTTGCTTCATTGCTGATTTTTAACGAAGTCCATGATATTAACCACTTAAACGCTTAACACTAGTTGTAGACTACCTATTTTTTTTATTACATTCATCCATAATTCATAACATTTCTTTAAAAAATAGAATATTAACTGAAACAACAAAAAGCAAAACTTGATTATGAAATGTTATTATGTTCTAAATTTGCAACTACAACGTTGCCAAGTGGCTTAATTTTAGTTTTTAATTGTTTAAATGTCAATTAAACATTTCAGAATTGGTTATAAACGTAGCCTAACACAGTCGTTGTTGTAAGCAATGAACTTGTGTGAATACAAAATAAACATTATTTGTATGGCCATATTTCCAAAACTATTGTGGATAGGTATACAGGGTGTTACAAAATGTTTTGTGTTTTGGAAATGCATTGTTTGCCAGATACAGGATGTAAAAAACTTTTTAGAAAAATGATTTTTTTAAATATCCCTTATTCGATCTTTTAAAACTAAAACGCTTATTTGGATTTAAGTTAATTAAAATTACCATTTCAACAAGCTTTTGGAGCGGTACTGAAAAAATATTGACTGACAATAAAATGTAATTTTCACGAGTATGTTTGTGAGTAAGTATAACAGTTAACACATATTATTATAGTCCTTGGGCCATTAATGAAATTCACTTCATGATAATGTTATGGACCTTAAAAATAAGCGTTTTTAATTTATAGAATTGTATAAAGTTGGGACCGTTTTATTTAGTCTGATAATTTATTTGAATAATTTACCTTAGATTTTCCAAGTTCTTTCATCAGTTTCGAAGGTTTCGAAAACGCCCGAATTATTCATTGAGAACTTTTATGCCATCCTGTACTATGGAATTTTCGCGATATTTCTCCAAAATTCTAGATCATTCTTTACTCTTCCACCACACTATAAAAGGGCGACAGAAGCCTCTGATTTAGTAGTATAGATTCGACTTTTGTGGTGCAAACTTCGAAGACATTGACAAGTAAAGATTTTGTCGTTGTAACCATAGTTACGTTCGATTGTTAATAAAAGGTATAAAAAATAAACAAAACAATTAAAGACTAAGATTACTTCGTTTGTGAAAAAGTGGTTTATTGTTTAAATTAATAAAAAGAATCACAATTTGTGTAGGCTAAATGTTGATACAGTGTGTTATTTTGTAACTCTTAGCTTGACGAGTTTTCAAATTTTAGGTTGTCATAACTTTTTATTTATGAATAATTATTTATGAAATTTTAATCAGAGCTATTTAAAGCCACTCTAAATCCAGTGGTGTCGTCATTTTTTAATAAACAAAATCGCTAATAAAAATTCTTCATTTTTGACAACAAGAAGTGGCATAGTAGGCCTTGAAAACGAAATTGAAGATGTCAAATTAGGTCTTCAAGCAGAACTTTTTTAACTTAAATATTAAAAAAAAATTATTCCAATCGTTTATATCGAATAGTTGAAGCTGGCTTGAAAACAAAGCGGCTTTGAAGCGATTTCCAAGTCTACGTGTTTATTTCGGTGGCTTGAAAGTCGATTGAAAATCGAGGTCAAGCACATTTCAGGCCATCGTCGTACGCATGCGGCAGTTTTGCATCCAACTTCACAGTAGACATCAAATGAAAAACAAACCTCACTTTTTAATTCGTCCCGTTTTGTGTGCTGTTGTTGGTATGAGCGTGTTTTAAAGTTTTTCACCTGTTTTCCAACTCATATTTTTCATAAAAATGTCAAAATCATATATGAAATTAACACTGATGACGTTCGAGGAAGCATTCATCTGAAGTTAGGCAGTTATTAAGCCCGCTTGAATCGTTTATATCGTGTTTCTAATCGGCTTCAGTGAAGTCAACCCTACTTATTTTCAGGCTTGACTTGAACGATTCAAGTCACTTTCAAGCGCGTTTATATCGCTTTTTCAAGCCACTTTTAAAAGCCGCTTTAACTCAAGCTAGCTTCAACTATTCGATATAAACGCGGTTGGTGATCACAATTAGCTTTGAAAGAAATATCTTCGGCTAGTGAAAAATCTGCATGTCCAGGTTGGACAGTGTCCCGAGAGATGCGACCTTGCAGTGCAAGAAAATTGCAAGCAGTAAGGAATTTTTTCCTGACACGAATTTTCAAATAAAATATCGTATCATTTTAGCTTTTTTTTTTTAAAGTGCATATGCGTCAATTTTTTCGTCATTTTGCAGGCAGCCATTAACGGCAGCGTCTGGCGTCGACCGCAGGACTGAGTTAATTTAACGTCATTTTGTCGTCATCTTACCACGTCTTTGCTGACCAAATGTGACCAGAAATGACTAAAAGGGACGTCAATAAAGACGTCAACTTGCAGCTTGGGATGGACTACTTGGCTTTGTGTTAAATTTTTCCGGACCTTTTTAAAATCAGATTATTTTAAATTGGTTTTATTAGTTTAAGTACTAAGTGTTTAAAATAGTTGGTAGCAATTTTCATTTGAGACAAAGATAAAGTAAAAATATTTATATTTTTTAGTTGAGTATACTCTTACACCAATTGAGGTAGAATTTACAGAGTAATTCAATGTCAACAAAGCGAAGAAAAAGCTATTAGGTTCTTTTCTACAATTTAACACTCTCTCATGTATTCTATTATATTCCGTATAATATACCGACAAGTTTGGCACTAAGCTAAGTATTTTTAAATTTAGGATAATTATGGCGATGAAACATTTCGCAAAAGTTTATCAAAAATTTTAGTATTTTGAAGTATACTAAATGCCATCAATAATAATTCAATTCGTATGGCCATTCTATTGAACTAAAAACAACAAAGCTGAACCATAACTTTCTTATTTTGCTTTAAATTAATAAATATATACCGGTGTGGCTGGGTAACTGAAAATAATTTACCTTATTTTTTTCTTTACTATTAGTCATTGTACATTCCTAATAACAATTTCCTGGACATCTCCGTTTGGCCCACCCTGCATATAAACCCTAAAAATGCTACTGCTAAATACTATAATAAATAATTTTAATAAAATTCTTATCATGATTATAAAAAAAGAAAAGTAAATTAGTCATTTCTGTTACAAACCTAATACATCTAGAAAGAACTAAGGTTTTATGAAAAAATGTAAATAAATGAAGTATTGATGGTTTTAACTATAATATTGAATATATCTGGTGAACCTACAGATTACATATAGACCAGGTCATATGGGCGCCAATGTATTTAAAATTATTCTCGTGGAATCTTTTGCCGGAATCATGTTTAGAATGAAATGCTGATTACGACGACCCATGTTGCCAGCCTTCCGAATTTTGGTCAGAATTTTTAAACCGTAATTGTTTGGACAGTAAAGAAGAAACCATTTTTTTTTTGGATCAAATAATTTTATTTTATTTTATTTTTTGACTAAATTTCCACCGAAAACACCTCTACATATTTTAGTTAATATTTATTAAGTTATAACCATTTAAAAAATTCAAAAATGAGCAATTTGATCAAACTTACCATTTAAATAATGTACAACGATATGAAAAAATTTGAATTGATGTATTTTTTTTTATAGAATTTAGAACAAATATTTTAGTGGATTTTTTTCATCCAGCAGGTTTTTTTATGAAGATGCACTTTTTTCGTAAAGTTAATAATATAAAAAAGTTTTCCATTTGGTAAAACTTCCGAAGACACGCTGTATATAAAAACTAAAATTTAAACTAGATTATATTTATAGTATATTTTAAATATTTCCAATAATAAAATAGCTGTAAAGTACATTAAATTTAAAATACCATTAAAATTTTTCATTAATATTTTTGTCTGATAATAACAATTTTTTATGAGTTAAACATCTCATAATTCTTTACCACTTTTCATTTAAGTTCGGGTTAGTTCTGGTCAAATGTCACTAATCATAATCCTTTTCCAATGGAAATCATTAGCTTAGCAGTTAATGGTTCCTTACAGGGTACTCCTATTCAAAAAAATAACCACTCTTTAATGTTGAAAAACAGTAATAATAAACTAGATTTTTAACCAACCTATTCGGTCCTTTTTTTAAAAAGTGTATCATACAAATTGATATTGTGATTATATAAAAAACAAAATTGGGATTATCAAACGGCTATTCCAAAATGGATCCGTCTTCACCAGGACGTCCACGTCAAAGAAAAACTTCTTTCCGTCCGCTGTTACGCTTTTAGTACAAACACAGAACTCTTAAAAAAATGTAAAGGATTTTTTTGGTGGCGAAAATTAGTCAAAAAACAAAATAACAAAAAATCTGACCAAAATTCGAGTTGGCAACGCTGAGTCGTCGTAATCCGCATTTTATATTATTGAACATAATTCTGCAAAAAAATCCATGAGAATCATTTTGATACATTGGCGCCCATACGACCGGGTCTAATAGATTTTAAGTAGTTTTTTTTTTGCAAATATTTTAGTTTTGGTTTTGTCAAATGGACTTGCTTTACCTATATTGATATGTTTGTTATGGTAATAAGCATGTGCCTGGCGTATCGAATGAAACAAGTGACCAAAAGGATAAAAATTACTCCTAATCGTCAGGTAGATATTAGTAAATAAAAAGTTCTTTATCTGTATTATTTTTTATAATATTTCTGTTTAACATATTAATTAATTTGTTTGTATATTTTTTAGATAGCCAAATGGACATAATTTGGAAAATCTTCGCAAAGACTACACACGTTTAGAAACCTTATGCCAAATGTAAATGATGAAATATCAAACATAATTTTAATATCATTTTTTACCGAATGTTTACAATACTATACAAGTCTACAATGTTGTGATTTTTAATTGATTTTTTACATTCCATTAGATATTCATTGTTATTTTTTTATTACTGGTGGATTCATTAAGGTATCTATCGGAGGTGCAACGATTTTACAACGGGTTTTTAAATTTTAATTGGCTTATAAAAATACAACAAAAATTTCATATGTAAACTTATCTTATCAGCGTCTTTAAAACAGTCGAATACAATTTTGTTGTAAAATTAATTGGGGGGCCAATATTTAAAGGTATTAAAATTGACTATGGCCAGACTGGCGATGCACCACTCTCTGTACCCGAAATCAACAAATTTAGTTTCAAATACATTTTTAAAATTGTATAATATTCCTTTTATACAGGATGTCCAGTAACCCAACCGACAAACTAAAGGGGAAAATTTTATGAAAAATAGAAAAAACACCTTATATGAGCAGATGTTCTATACCTATGTGTTCGTTTTTAAACTAAGAAAAAGTCGTGTTAAAATTTTTAGGAATATCGTTTTTTTGTAATAATTTTTACAAAAATGTACATATTTTTAAAACATTTAGAAGACATCTCTTATGCATCAGAGGACATTTTTTGACATGACAAGAAAAAAATTAACCTTTACCAATAAGGTCGATGAAGGGGAGGGTAAATATTTTGCAAGAAAAAAAATGCCGCTATTTTCTGGCATGGTTATTTCGTATCAGGGATGTTTGCGGATGCAGTTTTTTCACGTCCGCGAATACGGATGCGGTTTTTAAAGGTTCACATCCGCGAATGCGCGGATGCGGATGCGGATCTGTACAAAAACTTAAGTGTGGGTAGGGTAAAAAAGACAGTTATATTAAATTCTTGTTTGTATTACAAACAATAGCGGGACGCGTCATCGTCACCCATTTACTGAAGTCCCAAAACAAAATTATTGGTTTTTGAGTGGCTAATCAACTTTTCTTCTTGTCGTGACCTGCTACACATCCGCATCCGCATCAGCTCGCATCGATTTATGCGGATGCAGATTTGGTTGCGAGATTTGAGATGCCTAAATCGATGCGGATGTTCACCAGTTTAGTTTGTTCCTAATGCAAAGAGGTACCAATGTTACTGTGAAAAAATATTTAACCCAAACCCCTTGCTGGACGACACGGTTAAAAATTGATTTTTTTGGTATGTAAAAAAATGTCTTCTGATGCATAGTAGAGGGCTTTTTTTAAATCTAGAGATAGTACACCCCGTAGTTTAAAAACTAAGACGTTTTAGGACATATCGTCGGCAATATCAGTACCGAATTAACCTTTAAGCAAATTAAGCAATTGCTTAGGGCATCATGTTGTGGGGGCGGGGGGATGGGGGCACCATAAAGGGTTGCACCATAAAAAAGCAAAAAAAGCAAAGCATGGAGCTAAGCGCATGGGTAAGGCTAATCCGCCAAAATGCATTTTGTGTGTAGTGAGACATACAGGTGTGAACCTTTTTTTTTTTTTTTTTTTTTTTGGTCGTCAAAACTTTTACGAAACATTCTTTTCACAAATCCACTTGCTGATTGATGTGGTGTGGGTGTTTAAGAAATTTGAAACATGCATTTCGTGTGTGATTCATACAAATAAGATTTTTTGTCCCTCAAAAATTTACGGGGGCCTCCTCACATAAAAGTTTTTGTTCTTTAATTTTAGAATCACCCTTAAAGTTTGTTGGTTGAGTTACTAGGACACCCTTACATTACACTTTTTATATATATTTTTTCAGATAAAAATATTTATAGAGCAAATATTACATTGTGAAATATCGTTAAATGGAAAGTACTTTTTAACATAAAACGCCACGTTATTCTTGAGGTAAGACAATTTATCTTATTGTTTAGTCCAGTGTCGGAGCATTAGAGAGGGTTCTGGGACGTAACCTTCAAAAAAAAATCATTAAGGTAGAAACCTGCGGCAACTCCGATTTTAGACGAAATTTGGTATACGGGGTTTTGGGGCGCTGATCACGAATCTGAAAGATTTTTTGGCGGAAACGTTTCGTTCTCGAGATATTCATCATCAAAGTTCAAATTTGAACTAGCTTATTTTCACTATATTCCCCCTTCTTTGCACACAATTCTTGATTTAAAGCTAAAAGTGTCACAAAATATTTGATTTTCACCTTTTAAAACCCCCGTTTTCTACGTTTTTACATTATTTTTACATTAAATTGCGTGGCTTTTCTTTGATAATGCGGCAACCATACATACACATAGGGCTTCATGGCACACTGGGATTGAAATGATTCAAAGTATAGCTATGCAATTTAATGCTAAAAATAATGTAAATACGTAAAAGAGCGGGGCTTTTAAGAGGTGAAAGAAAATCAAATGATAGATGTGTCTTCGCACTAGCTTTAAATCAAGAATTGTGTGCAAAAAGAAGGGGAATATTGTAAAAATAGGATTAGTTTAAATTTCAAGTCTGATGATGAATATCTTAAGAACGAAACCGGAACAATAAAAAGCATTAATCAGACTATAGATAGCTTAAATTTTTATCTGCATCAAGTTGGAAAATTTGCAATGGCTTGGGAATGTTTGATGAGTTTAGGGAAACACGCAAAATGTTCAAAATGACGAACAGTTCAATTTAATGCGCGTCGCGGTATTTTCCATATAGTTTCAGCTGAGGTGATGGAAAAATGCAAACCTCAAAATCTTCAACGAAAATCAATTTATGATACTTTGCGCGAAGAACATATCAGCGATGAGGAGCCATGAGAGAGCAAAGAAAGTATGGCATTTGTTTGGGTGTAAAAATTCTGGGATTATTCGGATTTATATTTAAAGTCAGACGTTTTGTTGTTATGCGATGTATTTGAGCAATTTGCTGCACTTTGTTTAAAGCTTACAAATTGGACCCTGCGCAGTTTTTACCCTTCCAAGTTTATCTTTCGAATGTATAGTTAAAAGTATGACCAAGGTATTGGAGCTTTAACAGATATTGATATAATTCATTTTTTAAAAAGGCATTCGGCGGTGGAATAAGTCAGTACGGAAAGAAGCATTGTAAATAACTCATACTGTCAAACTTTGATCCACAGAACCGTCGTCATTTACTCACATTATCATAGATGCAACAAATTCCGCGGTCACAAAAGGTCCCAATCCTACCATTCGGCGGCTTTATACTCGCGGAAAATGAAATAATAAATTTAAATATTTTGATGTTGATGACGGGCCCAATATGGATACGTTCTAGAAGTGATGCATGGCAACTGAAAGAATTGCATGATGACATTCCAGATTCATCATCTGAGAAAGTGGAGCATTGTGCCACCAGTAGAAACTCAAAATTACCAAAATTAATTCCATAACCTTATAATGATAAGAAGCGATATATTGTCCATTTTAGAACAATAAAAACAAGCCATCCAGAACGGTCTTATAGTAACGAAAACTCATCGTATTTTGAATTTGATAGTCACGGTACACATACATTGACTTTAATATTTGAATTGTGAATCGGCAACTACAAAGTTTGGCAGGGATTTGTTTAAACTATTTATAAATTCTGCTTTTGAAAACCATGGAAAATGTGGAAAACCGCAAAGATATAAAAGTTAAGTAACCCAATGGGACAATTCCGTCGGTAAATTAGGTGCACGGGCTTTTATTGCTCATCCCAATTTTAATAGTTGCTCTATTTTTTACCGAAGATTTTGTTGCAATTCAAATGGGCAAAACAAAAATAAAATACGATAAAACCGATATATATTGGGTTTTCCATATTGGACATTTCGAAAAACAAAGCTATTTATGGTTTTTTTTATGACTTCCATGTAAAGAAAACGTTCGGTAGTAGCAGCGTCTTTGCTATACACTGACACGGATTCTCTTATACTGAAAGTGTTCACCGATAATTTTTATCGCGTAATGTCTCGAACACCCCGATAAATCTCGACACTTCAAATTATCCGGAACAAAAATATATATAATATAATTAAAAGTGAATCGGTTCCTGGTAAGATGAAGGACGAATTTCCTGGTGATCCGATAGTTAGTTTTTATGGTACCGGGGCTAAAGCATACTATATAAAGTCCATTAATAGTGAGTTAAAAAAGCAAAAGGAATTAAAAAGTCAGTTGTCGAGAAGGAACTTCATATGGAAGATTATAAAAATCGTGGAACATGGAGGTTTAATTTTTAGAAAGATGAAGACCTTTCGAAGTGAATTACATGACGTTTATACAAAAGTAATAAACAAAATAGCACTATCTCTACAAGGACGATAAACGTTTTGTAATTCCTTCATCTAGCAAAACTCTGCCTTGGGGTCATACAGACATTGAATTTTACGAGAGCGACCCGGAGTGAAAATTTGCGCAACGTACAGACTCTGGTAGAATCGTTTTTAACAGACGAGGAAAAATTAAAATCTTTACTCGAAGTGTTTGAAACGTTTCTATCAGATGATGTATAAGACTGGAAAATCCATACCAATGTTGTTGTGAATATTAAATTGTTGTTTTTTATAGTTAATATTTATTTTGTTAATGTACATAAAAATGTATTTAGAAAGTAGCATAAAATCACAGAACGTTATTGTCCTTGAAAGAAGTTGTCTTGGCGGGATGTTTACAAAGTGGCCTTGGTGGATGTTTACAAAGTGGCCTTGGTGGGAATGTTTATCTTCACGCACGCGCATCTCCAACACTCCCTTTGGTGTGGTGGGATTGCGCTTTTACACGCACACGCATCCCCACCACAGTAAAGGTAGTGGTAGGGATGTTTGTGTGTAGATACAAATAAGGCGCAGACAGTCAAGACTTCATTCTGTAAGTGATTTTTGTCGGTAAAGGTTGTTAAAAAGTTTTAAATCAATATGTCGTGTAGTGAAAATTTCTTGGGGTTGGGTAGTGCTACCCAAGAATATTTGCGGGAGGAGCTTGAGAGGGACCAGCCGTTTCCCAACTTAGAGGCCGCAGTTGAGATGGGAGAAGAGGACAAGGTGGAAATGGCCATGTCCACATTTGTTTCTTCAGTGAAACTGCGCCAGGAAGCTGAGGCATTTGAAAAACAAGTGCCTTCACCACCACCGCCGCCGTCATCACCAAAAGTGCGTGTATTAGAAAACATAATCATTAAAACCGGCAAGGAAGACGGCCGCAGCAAGGAAGCCGGCGGCACCAAAATTAAAAAGTCTTAACTACTCCTCGGAGTGTTAACACCACGGTGCCGGATAAGTTTTATTCCATGTTGCGTAAGCGGAAATGTGAAGAAATGGCTGGTCCTTCCTCAAACAACAAGGACGAAGAATGGCTTGAACAGATAGGTTCAAGTCATCATAGAAATGTGTTACGGGAGACTGTGAAAGTGCGGGGAGAGATTATGCGTGATATCGAGGAAAAAAACGAAAAAGTTAGTGAGTGCGAAGCCGAAATAGCGGCAATGCAGCAGCGCCTGATGGCATTAAAAAGGACGCCGCAAGAAGTAGGCTTCAGCTAAGCTACTTTAATAAATTATTTATTTCCTCGGTACCGTAATTTGAACTTTAATTTTAAATCTAAGACTATATAGTGCACTAGGCCTACTGGGGAAAGCACTTTAAAAAACGCGCCGAGAAGTCTAGGTCCTAACAACTGTTGTGAAACAATACATATTATTTATATTTTATAATATATATTTTATATATTGTTAAGTCCGACATAGTTTAACCTGGTGGGGAAACGACTTCAAAAATGTATTTTGTCTTAACAGTGTGTGTTTAAAGGTAGATACAATTTTAGGTTTATTTATTAAGTTATATGTATTCTGTATAAAAATACATTAATTTTTTTATAAATAAAACTGACTATTTCTTAGTACAATTTGTGTTTTGTGATATTAAGACAAATAACTGAAAATGTTGGGCAGAGTAAAATAAACAATTTTTATTAAGAAAGTTTTTTGTAAAACAAAAATTTAAAAAATGGTCAAAATTTTTTCTAAGTGTCGAATGTAAAATTTTTTAAGTCCCAAATCGTCATTTAGGAGTTAAGATACGACATTAAGACAAATAACTAAAAATGCTTGGCAGAGCAAAATAAACAATTTTTATTAAGAAAGTTTTTGTAAAACAAAAATTTAAAAAATGGTCAAAATTTTTTCTAAGTCTCAAATCTAAAATTTTTCTAAGTCCCAAATCGTCATTTAGGAGTTAAGATACGACATTAAGACAAATAACTAAAAATGTTTGGCAGAGCAAAATAAACAATTTGTATTAAGAAAGTTTTTTCGTAAAATAAAAATTTAAAAAATGGCCAAAATTTTTTCTAAGTGTCGAATCTAAAATTTTTTTAAGTCCCAAATCGTCATTTAGGAGTTAAGATACGACATTAAGACAAATAACTGAAAATGCTTGGGCAGAGCAAAATAAACAATTTTTATTAAGAAAGTTTTTGTAAAACAAAAATTTAAAAAATGGCCAAAATTTTTTCTAAGTGTCGAATCTAAAATTTTTGTAAGTCCCAAATCGTCATTTAGGAGTTATGATACGACATTAAGACAAATAACTAAAAATGTTGGACAGAGTAAAATAAACAATTTTTATTAAGAAAGTTTTTTGTAAAACAAAAATTTTAAAAATGACCAAAATTTTTATAAGTTCCGGGAAATGGGGGAATTTTTTCCTTTTTTTTAGGAAACATGCAAAGTTGGATCGGCATATTATAAAAGTCGGTAAGCTGATACTTTTAACAAAATAACATTTTTTCATAAAGTTATCAGAAATGTCTGAAATATAGGATGGAAAACTTTAAATATGTCAGAAATACTCTTAAGTTTTGAACGGTATAAATGCGAAAAATATAAAATGCGATAAATAAAAAAAATTTTAAATAAAAAAGTTTCGAATTGGAAAAATAGAAAAGTTATATAGAGTGATAAATTTTGATAAAACATTTAAAAAAGCTATAAATTAAAAAAGCAATCTTTAAAAATTAACAACAAAAAGTTTTGACTTTGACCGCCAGAGGCGGCCAAACGAAACATTTATTTGAAAAAACTTATAAGAAAGAATTAAAGATTGGAATTTTTTGTACGACCAATTTTTTTCCCAGAATAATAGGATAAAAACCAGAAATTTGCATTCTTTTTTTTAGCCGGAAAATGCAAATTGGAAGCGCCGTAACTCGGTTATTTTTAAAGATAAAACAAAACGCAAAAACATGTAAATATGAGCGTCGAATAAAGAATAAGATAAAAAAAGAAAAAAACGTCAAGTCTAAAAAGCCGGAAAAAGACTCGGAAAATTTGCTGGAAAATGGTCAAGGAGTGAAAATAGTTAAACGAAAATACGCGCAAACGATTTTTATACGCCGCCGGAGGGCGGGGATAACTTCCTCTTCGGGGTGGGGGTTGGAGGCAGCGGCACGCGCAAGCGCAGTAGCGCGTTTTTTTTTTTTTAAGTCCCAAAGCATGCGCATTAGCTATAATGTAAACGGAGCAAAAAAATGGCACTTTTAGTTTGGAAATGAGTAAAAGAGGTGAAACGTAAACTTTTTTCAAGAATAAAATTTTTGTGCAGTGTTGCCAAGTGTGTCAAAAAATTTGTTAAACATTGCAGAAAAATAAATTTTTGTTACTTTTTAATTTTTAAGAAAAACGAAATCTGAAATGTGTAAATAGGAATTTTGCGACCTTTTATGAACTATAACTTTTTTTTGGTAGAGTGTTTTTAAAGGCAATGTCATGCGCATTAGATGCAAAATCTGATATTTTCCAAATGTGCAAAATGAAATTTGGGAAATGATACAACTTGATAAACTGATTATTTTTGCTTTATATTTTTTTCCATAGGAATAACGGAAAAGCCTCAAATTTCTAAACATTTTTTTATTTTGTAAATTTTTTACAAGTCCCAAATCGAAAAATTTTCGTCGTTTAGGAGTTAAGATACGACATTAAGACAAATAACTAAAAATGTTTGGCAGAGCAAAATAAACAATTTTTATTAAGAAAGTTTTTTGTAAAACAAAAAATTTAAAAAATGGCTAAAATTATTTCTAAGTCTCGAATGTAAAATTTTTCTAAGTCCCAAATCGTCATTTAGGAGTTAAGATACGACATTAAGACAAATAACTGAAAATGTTGGACAGAGTAAAATAAACAATTTTTATTAAGAAAGTTTTTGTAAAACAAAAATTTTAAAAATGACCAAAATTTTTTCTAAGTGTTGAATCTAAAATTTTTCTAAGCCCCAAATCGTCATTTAGGAGTTAAGATACGACATTAAGACAAATAACTGAAAATGTTGGGCAGAGTAAAATAAACAATTTTTATTAAGAAAGTTTTTTGTAAAACAAAAATTTAAAAAATGACCCAAATTTTTCTAAGTGTCGAATCTAAAATTTTTTAAAGTCCCAAATCGTCATTTAGGAGTTAAGATACGACATTCAGTCAAATAACTAAAAATGTTGGGCAGTAGTAGCGCGTAAATAGGAATTTTGCAACCTTTTATGAACTATAACTTTTTTTTGATAGAGTGTTTTTAAAGCCAATGTCATGCGCATTAGATGCAAAATGGGAGGAGTCACACTTAGAATTTGTCCTTCAAGTCTAGTATATATTATTTTAGAGAGGGGTTTTTAGAGAGGGATTTAGACTACTAAGGGTGATTGCCGTTGAATTTTATATCATATTTCTTCTAGACAGCAACATGGCATCAACTTCCGATGAGGGATACTCGAGTGGTGATGAAGATTTTGTTTATTATCGCAATAAATATGTTAGGTGGCCAGCACAACTTTTAAGAGGAAGGCGATTTTGTCGCATTTTTACTTATGTGGTGGGTAATGGAATGACTTTGTGCCTAGCTTGTTATTCCGATAACAATTTGAATGGAATAATTGTTAACCAACATATCACCCATCGGACTAACCAACTTCGATACCACTTATCTTGTGATCGTTGTGCGGAGAGGTTATGGTTTATAACAACGCAAAGTGGATGTCTAGTGTGCAATAAACCTTAGGTTTAAATGTAAATGACTCCAAACTTTATGACAACCGCCTACCCACCCTGAAATAAAAAAATCCGTCCTTTTAGGACGACAGAATTTTTTAAAAGTAGTTTAGTTAACAAAACCTATTTTCACGATAGGATTTTGTCACATAAAAATACCAGTTGGTTTATGTGCAGCACCCATGGTCAGACATCTTTGTTTGGCCTTGAATCTACCCCCACCCTTCCTTTGTTTGGCCTTGAATCTACCCCCACCCTTCTGCAATCTCTCTTCCCACCCATCATCAGACTTTGTCCTTGAAACCATGTATGCTCTCCCCACTCATCATCAGAATGTGTCCTTGAAACCGTGTATAAATATACGCAGCTTTAGTCCTTGATTCATTAGTACATCTTCAAGATTACTAAAACCATCTTATTGCAATTTTTATACTTTCTTTTAAAACTTTCTTAAAATGGAAAATAAAGTGGTCGCGATTGTAAAGCCTTTTTCAGTCAATGGAAAACAGATGTGTGTGAAGTGTGAACATTTTAAAAAATAGTTGGGGTGATGGGGTTTTGTGAGTGGTGTGATAAATACCACAGAGAATGTCTGTTGAGGGGGTTAACAGAAGATCAAATACGAATGACGGCGAACCAGTCACCTGTTCGTGTTAATACAAGCCCTCCAGGAACCCGGCCACCATCACCAGCCTTTCAACCAATAGAAGAATTTTGGGCTGAGCAAATGCGGGCGAACCACTCACCTGTTCGTCCAGGTCCCCGGCCAGAATCACCAAGTTTTGAACCGGATGAGGACTTTTGGGCATCAAACCAGCCCAATGAAGATGTCGTAGGGACCTTATCTCCTCGGTCCAGTTCAGCAGCATCGCCTCAGACAACGATGGATACTTCCTCTGAGGATGATTTTTATGAGCGGGAGTACGATGATGGCGATGAAATGGATTCCGACGAAGAGGAAAGGTTTTTTCGGGGTATTTCGCTTACCCGCGCGGAATACCGACAATTCGGTTATGGTGGTGATTAAATTTTTTAAAATCTGTTACACTATATAGTGCATTAGGCCTACGTGGGGAAAGCACTTTAAAAAAGCGCGCCGAGAAGTCTAGGGCATAACAACTGTTGTGAAACAATACATGTTATTTATATTTTATAATATATATTGTTAAGACCAACATAGTTTAACCTGGTGGGGAAACGACTTCAAAAATGTATTTTGTCTTAACAGTGTGTGTTTAAAGGTAGATGCAATTTTATGTTTATTTATTAAGTTATATGTATTCTGTATTTAATGTATTTTTTTTATAAATAAAACTGATTTTTCTTAGTACAATTTGTGTTTCTTTTAGTCACACCCCATTAACAATATAAGAAAAAACATCTGCCTTATCTAGGCAGGAGTTAAATTGGTAGTTATGTATTTTCTTTTTTTTCATAAATAATACTATTTTTATTAGTAAAATTTATGTTTATTTAAATTATATCCGTTAACAATAAATAGGAAATAATTTTCTTTTTTGTTTATAAATAAAACTATTTTTTCATAGTACAATTTATGTTTATTTAAATTTTATCCATTAACAATACATAAGAAAAAATTTAAACAATATCTGTCTTATCTATCCAGGAATTAAATTGGTTTGGAAAACCTAACCATTTAACAAATAACTGATTTATTTGATTCTTCTTACGTTCACGAAGGATTTTTTCAACTAAATAGACACCTGGGCTCTTTGTCTTTTGCAGTTCAGCTTCGTAAAAACTACCCATAATTGGTTGACCGTTTGTAGATTCCAAAAGATATGTAGGTGGATTTGTAATGTTAACTTTTGCTATTTTAAACTGCTCCGTCGACCACGATGGTGTATAACCTTTGTCGAATATACTTTTGTATTTGCTTATACGAACCACATCACCTAAGCGAAATTTAAACTTTTAGGTACAACTTTTATATGATCGTATGCTTTAATATTTGTATGTGGTTTAACATTTACCGGTTTCATTCCAATGGTACGATGTTTCGTATTGTTGTAAGTTTTTGTGACAATTGATAATAGCTCTATCCATTTGTAGGATCCTCTAGTCGAAAACTGTCTATATAGTAGATTTTTTAGCGTTCTTATAACCCGTTCCACTATTGCCGCTTTTTTCGTACTATACGTGGAATAATGATTAATGTTGTGCTTTTTCATAAGAGTTTGAAAGGTCTTATTGTAAAATTCTTTTCCTTGATCGCTTTGCAGGTTGTCTGGTGTGTATGCAGCCTCCTCAATAATGCTATTCATTGCTTTGGTAACTTCACTGCCAGTCTTGGTTCTAATTGCTTTCGTGTATACATATTTCGAGTAACAATTAATACATACAAGTATGTACCGATATCCGTTATTTTCGTCAGCATATTGCTGCATTTCTGCCAAGTCAATTTGCCACAAATCATAATATCCTTTAATTATTGTACGCCTTCTAATGAAATTTTTTCTGGCTGACCTATGAAGCTCATTAACTATTTTAATTTTTTCTGTGCTGGGCTCCATATCTTCCGTAGTAGCATCTAGTCAGTTACTGATGGAAATAAGGAAATACATGAACTAATAAACAATACCCTCCTCACGGAGTTCCTCTATAATTGACATTATTTCATTGTCATGTCCAGTATGACCTGCCATCGTTGAACTAACCAACAATCTTAATCGGTCCACTAACTCCTTGGGTTTATTCCAGTACACATATTCAGATTTCTTAGAAGAGAGGTGTTTTTTCAATGGTATGTGGAATTTTGCCCTCACATATTTTTTCGTCGTATGGAACCACCTAGTTTAGTTCCTGTCATTAAAGGTTTTATGATTTGTGTGTACTTTTTCCATCTGGTTTCTCGCAGACCGTTTTGAATATTATAATTATCATAAGCAGCATCAGTCAGTACCAAAATATTTTTATAATTTTGTAGGACATGTTCACTTATCTCACTCTCTCTACCTAATATAGGTGGGTTTTTTAAAAAGAGTAAGTCGTATAACTCAGGTTGACCATCAAATGTAGCCACATTTTCATATTTATTGTTAAAAAATAACACCTTTTCTCCTTGAAAACGTATTTCCATATTGCCCACATATATTTTTTCTTATTTTGTTTCTTATGTACCCCATAAACTGTATCGTATAGTGAAGGCTTATTATTTAAACCATTTAAATATGAATCAAGAATCTTCTGTAATGGTTTATCGCTAGACTGGTAAGATGATGAAGTTGATGATGTCGACTTGTTTGAGGGAGATGGTGTTAATAAATTGGAATCATCAATACTTTTATTTCTTGGTGTAAAAATGTCTTTGACACCTCTTCTGCTGATGGTTCCACTGCTGAAGTAAACAGAGTTTTTCTTTTTCTTGACGATTCTAGATGTGCTATTGGCGTTAAGGATTCCATTGTACTTGATGACTTTCCTGATAAATCCACCATGGGTGTGCTCGTACTGCTAGTTTGTTTCATCGTAGTTGTTGGTACATTGGGTCTTTGCTGACGATTTGTTTGCTGCTGCTGCTTTACGACATTAGATATGGATGTTAATGGTTTGGAGATGGGTTCATAAAATTTTTCCAATTCAAAGTTTTCTCTCACATTTGCCGCTTTAATTTGTTTAAATTTTTTCCTTACCGCATCTGTAGCATCAATCAATTTTCGTTTTAACTCAATTTGTTCATTCATCGTGATAATGATGATGATGTTGTTCCAAGCTTGTACAATGACTTAATAATTATTTTCTTCAAAAACTATACATATATATAGCTATCGAATCCTTTTCGATATCTGCCTGAATTTAAGTCACTATCCTTATCAATAACTAAGAAACCGTATTTATTGTCCCAACATTTAGAACACATTTCTTGAAATTGTGGAAAAGTAACATCGGGTGCAACGTGGTCGGAGAATACGTGACGTAAATTCATTTCATCCTGTTTAAACATAATAATAAAATTAGCATTGTCGCGCACTAGTTGTTTCGGAACTCGTGAATAAGTTTGAGCTAAATAAAAGGAATCTACATTTTTATGTCGCCCCATGCTAAAATATGAACGTATAACATCCTGTTTTTCACACATCACATCATCAAATATGAAAATAGAGTTCGGTTTTGCATCCGATGGTTCCACAATATTTGTTGCATCGCTAAATGTATAGTAGCCAAGTCCTTTTATGGGAGATATAATTTTTTTAAATACTCATATTTCGGTTGATACAACGACTTTGAATAGATATAAATATTTTCAAAACGTAATCCCATAGGATTTGTAAGCAGTGAAATCATAACATTTGTCTTTCCACAATTCGATGGTCCAATGAGTAATCCGCGAATAGATAATGGAAACAATGGACCATGTTTTCTAAAATGTGTTTCCGTTTGACCCGACCCAACTTTTTCGTCAACATTGTCTATATTAAACTTTTGTTTAAGACATACAATACGCATATTTTAAGAAAACAAAAGTTACTTTTTTCGTCAGTCAGATGCCACCCGTGAAACGAAGTGGTCGCTCTCGTTATTCAAATAAGACTGGGAAAGGTCTAGTTAATTCGTTAATTAATAGTCTTCCTTTCGAATTACACATACCCGGTTACCAATATTGTGGTCCGGGCACAAAAGTAAATAAGCGTGTAGCAAGAGGTGATCGGGGCATTAATCCATTGGATGCTGCATGCAAAAAACACGATTTATCCTATTTAAATAATAAAAATAATTTAAAGGCTCGACACCAGGCCGACTACGAGTTGGAACAGCGAGCTTGGGAAAGAGTAAAATCAAAAGAAGCAAGCGCTAGTGAAAAGGCTGCTGCTTGGTTAGTTACAAACATAATGAAAACAAAACAACGTTTCGGTATGGGTGTAAAAAAGTTGCAAGGAAAAAGAAAATCAACTAGTAAAAGAAAACGTAATAGTAGACGTGTACAGAAAATGGCATTCGGGTCAGCTCTTAGACGCCCTATACGATCGGAATTACAAAAAGCTGGTGGTAAAAACCTTGTGGAGAAGAATTTGATAAAAGCATCAAAAATAGCCGTTACTGCAGCTCGCAAATCGCTAAAAATACTTGGTGGAAGGCGAAAAATTCGCACCCTAGAATTATACCAATACCAAAAGAAGGCGGTCTGTTACCTTTGATACCAATATTTGCTGGTCTTTCAGCTTTAGGGTCGTTAGCTGGTGGTGCTGCGGGAATAGTGCGCGCTTTAAAAACCGTGAAAAATGAAAGACAAAATAAAACTGGAGCTTCTTTGCGGTTACAATCAAAAAGTGGTGCCGGACTTTTCCTTAAACCATATCGATCCGGTTTGGGTTTATACATGAGCAATAAAAGATATACAAAAACTAATTGAGTCCCTACCGCAACGTCCATTAACCAATATTGACCTGGAACAGTATTCTACTCAAATGAAAATTACCCATTTCAGAGGTGTTTTTATGCGAGATTCCTTACCGGTGCGCGGACCCAGACGATACGAAGCAGCAATTGTTAATTTGGATAGTATGCGGGGAAGGGGGACACACTGGGTGGCATATAGAAAGGTAGCATCCCATGTAACATATTATGATAGCTTTGGTGACTTAAAACCACCCTTGGAATTGGTACAATATCTGAAAAGTGGTCCTGAAGCAGCAAAAACTATTAACTATACATATGAACGACAACAAAAATTCGACACAGTCTGGTGTGGACATTTGTGCTTGCAGTTTCTCTCCACATAAAAATTAAGTATGTCTGTAAACCCTCAGATGGATCGTGAAAGCTATAAGAAAATGCATACATCTTTAAAGGCTTTTCTCGGTGTGGCAACAGCTTACTGAAAATGACTGAGGCTGAACTGCAAAATATGCCTAAAGAAGTGATGATTGCTTGTGTTCCAAAAGAGATCGCATTAGTGTGGGATAAGCTACCGGAACATATAAAAAATGACATCGATATTCTAAAGTACCAATATTGTACGGAACAGTATAAACAAAACAATGTCGAAGAAATTGATGAGATTGGGGTAGCAAAGAGGTTATTTTGCTGCTATTGTAAAATAAACGATATACATATCCGTGCAGAAAGTACCAATAAGTTGCCAAAACAAAGATTTAGTTATTTAAATTGTTGTAGGCAACAATAAAAATAACTACCAGCATATATTTACCATCAGTCATGTCACACACATTCACCCTAACGGGCCGAAACAGCGTCTTAAGCTCCAACTTTTACCCACCAATCGAATTAAATGCATCAAGCCAATATGGATTGGCACTTTTGGGATTCTACAGTTACAATTCTATTTTTAATATTAATGAGAGTAATAATTGTTTTTCATATGGAGAAGAACAATGGCAAGAATTTACAAAATTAAAATGTAAACCTGGAGCTTATGAAATAAGTGACATTGAACAAGCCATGATTGCAGCGATACGAACATCTGCCAACGACCAAGACGAGATAATTTTTTTATTAACTCCCAATAATAATACCTTAAAGTGTGAAATACAATCGAAATACACGATTGATTTTACTGAAAAAACAGTATAGGTAAAGTGCTGGGTTTTGAAAAAAGGTGCTAAAAGGTGGGGTGAAGCATGAATCATCATCGCAAGTAGAAATTATGAATGTACGTATAATAAGAATCGATTGTAACATAACAGCTGGTGCCCATTTAAACTCAAAGGAATGCCATATTTTATATGAATTTGATATCGACGTTGAGCCCGGCTATAAAATAACGAAAGAACCACAAAATATTATTTATATGCCACTTACACCCAACGGCCGCCAGTTCATAGATAACATTACCCTAAGCATCTTGGATGACAACGGTGACCTTATCGACTTTAGAGGAGAGAAAATTATCGTCAAACTTGAGCTGAAGAAAATTGCATAAATATGGGATTTCGTTTCAATCGGCAATTGCATTTGTTGTCTTCAATGCAACAGCAAAAGCATAAAAATAAAAAGTCTACTCAAGCACGGACCATTCGTGCTCTGAACCTTCAATCGAAAGGACATAATCACATCAACCAAAGACTCTCTGTGAGGGATTTAAATTTTTTAAAATCCATCGGATTGAAGATAAGAAAAGGCTAAATAATGATGATGACCAGTGAGAAAATTGAAGTATTCAACGAACCCATCCTGGATAACTCTATTATTAGCTTACAAGAGCATACCTATAAACCGTATGGGTCGCCAGCATTTGAAAACTCTGACGAAATTCGTATTCCTGTTAATTTCCAAGACATAATTTTGGATATATCCGACAGTTACATTTATATTGAAGGAACGTTCAAACCTAAAGAAGCCAGTAAAATATGTTACCTATCCAATAACGCTCTCGCCTTTCTATTCGATGAAATCCGCTACGAAATGGGTGGTGAATCAGTTGCTGTCGTACGAAAACCCGGTATTACTACAACATTAAAAACCATGGTTTCTTTTGGTTCTCAACAAGCAAAGAGCCTTTACCAGTCGGTTGGGGCTTAACCGAAACAAACCAAGCAATTTGGGATGCCACAAGTAAAGTGTTTTCGGGGAAATTACCATTAAAATATTTAATGGGTTTCGCCGAAGATTACACAAAAGGCATTTTCAATGTTAAACAGGAGTTAATTTTGATAATGGCTCGTACCTTCAAAAACTCCTACGTCGGCCAATGTGATGCAGATATAAGCATAAATAAAGTGGAATGGAAAATTCGTCACATCATCCCAGATGATCGTCAAAAGTTAAAAATTATGTCACGCATCAATAAAGGTGGAAATAATGCAATTATTCAAATGTCATACAGAAATTGGGATCTCTACCAGCTTCCCACATTGCGACAAACATCATCAGACGTTTGGGCCGTAAGGACTAGCACGAGTTTGGAGAAACCTCGCTACATCATAATTTCCTTTCAAAGTAACTCCAATGTGGATACGAGAGAGAAGGACGCGACGAAATTTAATTCTGCAAATATAAGTGACGTTAGATTGTATCTAAACTCAACAGTGTATCCTTACGAAAGATGGAACTTTGATTTCGCTAAAAACTTTACGCAGCAGCCTATTATAACTATGAAAATTTCCAAAGCAGTTATTATGGTCGTGAACTAAACGATCCCATGATGGATTTGGCCGAATATTTGGACAATCCAGTGTTTGTTATTGACTGCAGCCATCAGCCCGAGGCAGTCAAATCCTCTACAGTGGACGTAAAGTTGGAATTTCAAACGATTGGAGGACAGCAGTTTCCCAAAGACACTAAAGTGAATGCCCTAATTATTCACGACTCATTTTTTCCTATAATATTATGAATGGAAACGTTACAAATAGATCTGTTTAAAACCTTATTTTTTACTCTATGTACTACTAAACCGAATTTATTTTGTATTTATTACCAATAAATTTGATAAAATAGAAATTTTGTTTTATTTTGTCCCATAGCTAAATATGAAAAACAATCAGCCTTTTTTCAGAGCCACAAAATGTTTTGAAAGACATTCGTCTTATTTATATAAAAATAAAATGCGAGGTAACATAAGAAAAACAACATTTAGGATAAAAACTTTTTATTTATTTATATTGTAACTAAACAAAGGTTGACAATAAATTTTTTAGGTTAGAACTTTCGATAGAACCTTGCATTTTCTAATAACCTATTTTGCAACATTAAAGCATTATTTTTCTTTATTTGTTCAATAGTGATGTTTGGCGCTCCCCCATCCTTCAGGAACCGAATTAACAAAAATTTCAATGTCATCTAGGTGGTAGATATTGGTAGCAACCGGACCATCATCATCATCATCATCATCATCATCATCATCATCATTCTGCTCCATATCTGATATCGAAGAATCAAGCCCATATTTTCAGTCGGCTTATTCATATTTTCAGTCGGCTCATTATTGACAACATCATTCAGATTTCCGATGTCCATATCAGCATCTTCTTCCTCCCGCTCGTCAAGCTGTATTCGACTATCGAGTCTAATATCACCATAAATTGGAACGTACTTTTACTCCAAAGTAAAGAACTGTGACTGTCTGACCTGTCTTGCTCCATTGTTAAAAAAGAATATTAAAAATATCGTAACCCTTCTGTCTTTAAAAGCAGTCACCACCACCCCACCCCAACGAACAAATAAACAATTAAAATTATTAGGTTCGCTTTTTGTTAGCAGCCTTTGCTACATTAACAGTTGAAGCAGCACCAATTGCATCATTAAGCTTCTTCTCGAGAGATTGAAGGATTCCTTATAATTTTCAAGTTTTTCGTGTAATTTTATTGGATCAAAATTAAGGAAATCTTTTTCTAGCTGCTCCATTTTCTTAAACCTTGTGGAGAAAACGTTAATTTTATACTTATTTATCATATCAATTAGTTGAATCTGAAGTTTGTGAACTTCTTTTTCACAAATTCCTGAGTAGCAGCATCAGTTACCATTGTAGGTGTGCCTACATTAGATAGGCGTTTTCCTTCCATGTCATATTGACCATCAGAGGTAACCTTAAATCCAACTCCAGGTGAACAGCGTACATTTTGAAATTTGTTATAATTGTTCTGGCGGCCAAACTTATCAATTGTGTTGTTAACATGATCCATATTTTACTTCAACTAAACTGTTTTCCATAAATTTCTTTTTTATATGTGTACATTAGCAATGGCTATTTGGGCCACCTTGGGATTATTATTAAAACAATAATTTGTTAACAGTCTTCTGGATTGTTAACAATTTTGTTTCAATATTTTTAAGTTTGACGTTTAATTTTATCAGATCAAAATTAAGAATATCTTCCTCTAGCTGTTCCATTCTTTTGAATTTTTCATCATATAATTCAACAATATCCTCATTTACTATTTTAGTGATTTGGATTCGAAGTTCGTGAATCTCTTTATTACATATTCCTGATTAGCAACATCATTAGCTAATGTAGGTTCAGCAACATTGGTTAGACGCTTTCCTACAATATCATATTGCCCATCAGAGGTAAATCTAAATCCAACTCCTGGAGAGCCACGGAGCTGTTGAACTTTTTCATTATTAACCTGACGACCAAATTTATCAATTGTGTTGTTAACACGACCCATTTTTAACTTTAACTAAACTATTTATTATACCAAAAGTTCTATTTATATGTAAATCTATATGTGACAAATAACACATTTGTAAATAAACAATACTTATGTACTATAAACATTTATTTTACTTAATTATAAAAAAATAACATTTCAGTATGTTTCAGCTGTTTTCTGTCTTCTACACATGATGGACCCATTTCATTATCACTTGTTGTCGTTGTTGTTGTTGTGTTTGTTGCTGTGACACCATATTCCACAACGTCAGTTGAGGTTGAGGAGGAATTCAGCCCCATTTGTTGAGGTTGAGGAGGAATTCAGCGCATTTAGGTTACTTGCTAATGTTGATGTTGTTGTGATATTTTCATCCACAGCTTGGGTTGAGGTTTCAGAGGGAAGGGGTGATGAGGGCACCAGCTCATATTTTCTTATTAATTCTTCTGGTAGGTGTGGTATGTTGATAAGGTACACCTTTAGATCTTCATCAATCATTTCATCGCAGAATTCGTCCAGATTTAGGGACCCATACAAATACTCGTCACATAAGTGTGCTCCCTGCTAGAATGATTGATCTACGTCCTTCATACATTTTCATATTGACTGATGGTTAAGTCAACATTTGTTATTTCATCACATATTGCAAAGTCCAGTATTTTGGGCCATATCTTAATCTTAAACTGCAACCAAAACACGTAGCCGTATCTGCATTCATCGGTAATAATATCGTCCAACATCTTTAATTACAGACATGATTGAAGTTTTTACTATATGCAAGCATTCTGAAAGATATTTATATATATGGCCACTTATCCAACTATGACATAAACTTATTTTAGTATATATAAGGTGAGATAAATCCACTTCACAACGCGTTTCTGTAATAAAATATATCATCTATTTTTAGCGAAAATCACTTTAAGCCAAAAGTTATTAATGATTTTGAATTATTAGTACCGGGAAATATCTGAGTACTATTCCTATATGTCGCTAATGTATATACTTACCCTGATCCATTCGACTGTAACACATCTGTCAGATTTTCGCTATACGTTTTGGTAAAAATACCTGAAATATAACATTATTCTGGTCTGAGCAGGTTTTTAGAAAATTACCTTTTATATATAAGTAAGTACTAAAAAAAAATTATTTATATTAATAATTTTGCATTTTTTTTTAGATCTGCTGGAGCTATTGTTACTTATGAATTAGTTCTTGATACAGTTTTAATCAGGAGTACCTAAATTCGTGGTCCAAACTCCCTGAGATGTAACTGAAGTAGTCCCTATATTTTTATGTATGAGTTTGGTCGAATCACTAAAGTCGTGTATTTGACTACAAATCTTAAATCCTGTACTAGGAATTTAAATGAAACAAAAGAGTATCTCTCTTCCGTGTGTCTCCTTCTGTGGCGCAGTGGACAGAGCTTTGATCTTCGAAGCCAGAGGTCGACGGTTCGATTCCCACCGGGAGACATATTTAGGTAGTAGTTATTTAAAAATATCGACCGAGGTGGCACTACCGCGTTGTCTAAAATGAGCTGCGAACTGCATAACTGCATGTTTCCGTGCTTGGACAACGTTGACGGAACAGGGGAACGATGGGTTAAACATCTCATAACCCGGCACCCACGGTACTCTGAGTATTTAGGCATATGCCTTCGTGGGATGTCAAAAAAAAGATACAAAAATTCAAATACCGGTGTAACCTATACCTATACTAAAATTCAGTATTCATTCATGAATACTTTTTTACTTTTGAGGACCAAAAAATCAAAAAGCTTCTTACTTCAACAAAAATACTTTTTATACTTAAATACATAATTGTCGCTTTCTTTAATATCAGGATTCAGTATTCATGAATATCATTTTTTATCTTTGAACAATCCACGAAATGGCTAAAAGCCTAAATACTAACGTACCGTGGATGTTTTCAGCAAGGTAAGAGGGAGTTTGTTGACACGGGACTTAAATACTTGAACATTTGGGGGAGAAGAAAAGACCTCAGCGGGCAGCAGGTTTCACATTCTAAAACCTCTAGGGATAAAGAACGAATAAAGTGGAAAGTTCGGGGCCTGTCCAGTTGGACCGTATAAGGATGCATACGCGTGGCACCACGAGTCTCTCTGTTGGGAACCGTGAAGTGGAGAAATTAAACTGGACAATTCTTCAGAGCAGAAGCCATGGAAGTACCTGTAAAAAGCGATAAATCCCCCACAGCCCGACGATGGGCAAGAGAGGGAAGCTTTTCTGTAAGTGAAGGATCATTAATGAGACAGAAGCTCTTCTTTGGATGAAATTGAAAATGCTTAGGGTTGTGGGGGACGCCATGCCCCAGATATGAGAACAATATCCTTTCCAAGGGAGGTCCGGATTTGGGACAATGAGGCCTTTGAGGACTGACTAAACCAAAAGGTTCCCACGCCAACAAAAACACAGTTTTTCACTGATACTTGCTGGTTTGTTCCAGTGGCGTGCGCAAGCGTACGCAAAGTCGTAGCTACGAGGCCCATTTTGTCGACGAAGGTAGCAAAAAAAAAAGTTGACAAAAATGTCATCACCTTTTAAATACACATTCTTTTAAATGGTGATTCTATACTATTATTAAAAATTGGCATAGGCAAACATGTACCTGCGAGGTCCCCCTACCATTTTTATAGTTCAATCATATTTTCTACTGCTTATCCTGCACAAAAATAATAACATAATAATGTCCATGTCTCACATTTCATATTCTTTCACTCCTTGCCGCGAGGCCCATCAAGGCGAAAGGCCGTAGGCGACCGCCTAGACCCTCCTACGCCTAACTACGCCACTGCTTTCTTTAATAGGATTTAGTTAGTATTTATGAATATTAATAGAAACAGGATTTAAATATACCACGATTTGAATATCAGAATTCGAATGCCTGATCCGAATAACGAAGTATGAATGGAAAGAGGAAGTATTCGAATATTATCATTCAAAAACGGTTCTCACAATCCAGAATCCCGAATGCTAACCAAAAAAGTATTCAGTCGAATACCGATACCAAATATTATTTGAATCCACATGTATGTATTCCAAATTGGATTCAGAATACAGAGTATTTGAATACTACCCAACTCATGATTTTATGTAGCTTATTTTTATTTTAAACCAAGTAAATAAGTCATATTTACTAAATAAAGAACACGAGCTAATGTAAGTTTACTTGTGACAAATAGAAAATTTATAAATCCAGAAGTCAGTTTTATTTACCTAAAAATTCTTCCTTATTGGAGAAATATTGCACAGTAAAATAAGGGAATAATTAAAAAATCCTAACTGAAAGTTGAATTTAATAATTAACAAAAAGTGTAAAAATTTAAAAAAATAGTATATTAATACACTTAGAAAAAGCTAATATTTACCTAGCATTTTTATATCCTGAGGCGCGTACCGCCGAGGGATATAATTGAGGTAAATAATAGCTTTTTCACCCTGAGGTATATAAAGAATTTATTTTCACTGCTAACATTGATATATTAATCCATTTGATTTTTGTAGAGTAATTTACACAGCTTATTGAATGTAGTTTGAAGAATATCAAGTACGTATATTTATTGCGTCTCTACGCTGCCTGAAAAGTTACTTCTCACTTTAATATAATCCTTTTTATCATCCTGTACATATTTTGTTTTTTATGTTGTGTGAAATATTTTATTTGAAAGTTTTGCAATTTGAGTTTAAAAATTGATAAACAAATTAGTCGAAAAGTAATGAGTCCTTTTTCTAAAATAATTGTTTGTGGTCAGACAATGCCACAACATGAAACCGGAAAAACAAGAAATTAATGAATAGGATTAAAAACACATTTAAAGTCAAATGTGTTGTTTTAAATATATGAATTCTTCCGGATTCTTGTTGTTTAGATTAACGAGAGTCCTGAAAACATTTTTATTATAAAAAAATAAGATATCTAGATTAAACCTAAATATTAAATAATTTTTTTAAAATTACTTATTTAATTAATAATAAACATTTATTCAATGTAACCATTATGGCTTACCCCTTTATATTGGGGTGATTCGCACCAATTGACAAAATAAGGGTAGAGCTTGACATACATTTTTTTTTCAAAATGTCATTTCGTTTTCGAGCTATGCCAGTTTTAATTTTGTTATTTTTCGCCATATTGCATTTATTTTTTAACAAATCCAGTTGATATTTGGCACACAAATCAAGCTTTAAAGATTTTAAAATCTAAGCCAAGTACTTTTTAAATGTCAGAGGGCACTTTACTTAAAACTTAAAGCTCTTATTTACATCATAACTTTTTTATTTTGACAGATATTGCAAAGCTGGGGGCGCCATTTTATAGACATTTAAAAACTTGTGGTTACTTATTAAAAGTCGATGTAACCCTACCAGTTAGGCACCAGACATCATGCTTTTATCAATATCAAATCATATTACCACATATATACTAGGTGTCCAGTAACTCAACTGAGAGGAAGGCGCGCTTGTGGCGGCTTACAGTCGGCGAGCGTCGATCACCGGAGTTAAGCAGGAAATGCGCGCCCATAATTTGACAGGTAACCATGACAGCGGTATTTTGGGCAGCGCGGCACGGTGTTCTGCTCGGGGATGCGGATTCGAGGCAACCATCCAAGTTATGGAATGAATGGTGTGTGAATGAGAAGGAATAGGGGTCAGCGTACAATAAGCCTTCAGGCCAGTGCACCGACTAGGGGGCGGTCGTCGACCTGGGTGGAATGACCCTGAAAGGTGGAAAAAATCCTAACCGAGAAAGTTTACGTCTTAGTTTTTGAACTACGGTGTGTTAAATAGAAAACAAAAACTTTTTTTATATTTAATACCCCGCAGTTCAAAATCAGACGCTATAGATATATTATATTTGTTGTAGAATCGTTTGGTTAAGCTTGTTTGGTTGAGTTACTGGACACCCTTTCAAAAGTAAAAGTGTAGGTAATTATCTGAAAATTGATGAAATTGATGTCTATTAGCCAACGTGAGGTTTATCGCCTTTAATAAAGAGTACCTCATTTTTTAGGGTTTTTTGATTTGAAATAAAAAGTTTTAGGTGTGTGCCCTTCATAGTATTTAAAGCATTGTCTTTTAGAATTTGCAAAGCTCGATTTGTGTGCCAAATATGAACCGGATTAGTTAAAAAATAAATGCAAATGTATGGAAAAAACAAAATAAAAATTGAACTTTGACGGCTTGTAACTCCCTGAAAACGAATGACATTTTTGAAAATGTATATGAAGCTCTACCCTTATTTTGTCAGTGAATCAGCCTTGTGCTTTGTGATCAATTTTGAATCACCCTGTATACTTTGGAGAGTTTTATGAACAACCATAATTTACAACACCATCTGTAATAAATAATACATATATTTTTTTTACTTATGTCTAAACTGATTCTCGTTAAGGGTAAATTAAAAATTGACTATCACTTAAGTAACATACAATAATTGATTCATTAAAAGAATCATATTAACATCATATTAAATAATGCAAATAAAAAAATAAATTATTAAACATGTTTTTAAAAGGCAGCAAAATCGATATAAAACCGTCTAATTTGATTTAATGGTTCTGGTATAAACAAGTTAAACACATTTTTAAAGTTGCGATTGGGATTGATAGGTTAATATTTAGTTAAATGAAAATGAGTTTAAAATTTTAAAATTATGTTTCTAAAATTTTATCGATAGTTATCCAATAAATTGTTTGCTTTAGATTTGGTAATAGCAAGTATGTTTATATTTATTTTAAGTTATTCCATTACATTACTTTTCCAAGTGAATTCCGTTTTTAACATATTTTTATTCCAAATGTCTATTTAAATGTAAGTAGGCTGTGATATAGCTATGCCTATTTACTAAGCCGTTATTGCAAATGTAAATTTGTTGGAAAAAGCACAAAATTAAAAGACTTGTATTATCTGCCACTATTTTTAAATTCACAGAAAAAATTCATTAGTTGCTTATAATGCTACTTCCAATAACACTTATTTCAGCTGAATGTGGTAATGATAAAACTTGTGTTTTTAAACAATCCCTAATAACGCCTCTGGTCAGTTATGACGACATTCTGTGACCTATAGCTCGTTTCTTCCATTATCCATAATCACTGCCGCAAATTTTTTAAAGCAACTATTAAGGTTATCAGATGGTTTCTCCTGGAATATTTTTCTCAGGATTAACTTCTAGACTAAGGCAAACCATTTTTTTCACATCCTACCAGTATTATATCATCTTGTTGTTTGTAGAAGAAGGGTTGTTATTAAAAATCATTGAAATTTCTTTTAAACTGACTAAAACACTAGTAATCAATAAATGGTCGTTGTTATTTTCTTAACGAAAGTGTTACATGGCTGCTATGTCACAACTTTAATTTAAATAAGACATTTAAATTAAAATTTGTAAAAGCAGATTTTACTAAAAAAGCACAAAAGATAGGTATAGGCAACCTATACACCATTTGAAAGAGCATTTGGTTTGTCATCATGTGACGTAAAAAAATACAGGGTGTTCCATTTAAAATAAGAGAGATATGGCTATTTGATTTTCTGAAAAATTGAAATTATTTTTGATCACCCTGTACAATATTTGATCTTGATTTGACCTCACGTATGATATGGCAGACTTTTTCTAATCTTGTTACACATTTTAAAGTTTAAAGTGTTAAAAGTGTTAAAGTAAAATCAATTTAACTTTACCTCTGCATTTTTCAAAAAATCAAATATCACAAAAACGAATAAAATTAGACACTTAGTACTATAAGCAAACTTGAGTTATTTTTTAAAGTAGAATCTAAAACCGTCATAAAATATAGGGTGTTCCATTTAAAAAAATATAACTTAGATACGTCACACTTTTTTGAGACACCCTGTATAGACTAAAATAATTTTATACTTGTGGTCTTATCCGACCTGTATATGTTTCAGTATTTCCTTTTTTAAAAACCCCATGGTTATCCAGCTACAGATCGTGTCGAATATGGTGGGCCACCCTGTATAATATCCAATATTAGATTACCATATTATATTTTTTTTAAATAAACGAAAAGCATATGCATTGAATGTAATTCATTCTTTCTTAAGTTTGAACAGTCTGTTATGGATGTAGTTATGGCCTTAAAAGTTATTTGCTAAAAATACAGCACTGAAAATACAACTACTGGGCACAATTATTCCACTGATGTATTAAAAAAGAATAGATGGAAATTAAACAAGGTGTTATTTTTGTAAGTTCTGGTTAGTTAGGTTAGAGTAAATCTCTTACCACGTTTAGCCTGCAGCCCTATAATCGTTACCAAAAAAAACACCCTGTACACTTGGAAACTAGCCTCCTTAAATATAAATTTACTTAAATAGTTCCGTGTCTTCTACCCTAACTAAGATAATCTAAAAAACACAATACTAATGCCTCAAATATTGTTTATTATGACAAACTAGTTTACATGTGATCATAATCATACTTGTCCTAAAATGATTAATTACTATAGGACAAAAATGAAAAATACGTTTTTATGAAACCATTTTTTATTTTAATTATTAAAGGGACCAGAAGATATCACATCATTCTTTAATTAAATTCTAATTTTCTTTTTAAATAACTTTTTAGATACTATTACTACAGTTTATATCGAATAGTTCAAGCAGGCTTGAAAACAAGCGGCTTTGAAGCGATTTTCAAGTCTAGGTGTTTATTTCGGTGGCTTTGAAAGTAGATTGAAAATCGAGGTCAAGCATATTTCAGGCCATCGTCGCACGCATGCGGCAGTTTTGCATCCAACTTCACGGTCACACATTAAATAAAAACAAACCTCACTTGTGAAAATAGCAAATAGCACACTGATTTCATGCATAGAAAATGCGTTATATCACACTAGTGTTGCAAAGTACTTACAGCACTAGTGTTGCAAAGTACTTTACAACACTGGTGTGATACATATTATGATGTCATTCTAAAAACTGCTATTGGTTTTGCAAGTGACATATTTATTGTAGTGACAGTAAAAAAACTTTTTATTTACCTTAAACGGTAGAACCCAAATTAGCGAAAATCATCTTATTTTATATTTATTAAAATTTACGAAAAAATAAAAACATAAACAAAAATAGACATAACCACAAAAAACAACTTTCACTGACTGGCACAGTGTTGTCAGGTAAGTAGATCAAATTAAAAATCTCCCTTCTACCTTTGAGCACGTACTTTATAGAGGCAGCCTTGCCGCTTGACCGTTCGACCTAAAGCGCCAGAGAAAAAAGCCTATAGATCAAATTCCTTCCTCTCTTTCTTCGTGTACTCAAACAACTAGTTAAATCTTTTTTTTAAATCCCTAATTAAACCTAAGGCTAATACACACTTTATGAATCCACTTTCTTTTATCCATTCATAAATAGAATCAGACCCTTCCGACGTTGCCAAATGCTTTCCATATTTTGCATGGTAACTGACGTTTGGTAGTCGTTTTTCCTTACCTTTAGGACTTTAGGTTATGCATTTACAATTTTCATATTTTTATATTTTTTCTTAAAAATATGAGGAAAAACTGTTATTTTTACTTAATTTTATATGTGATGTTCAGTTTCATTAACTCGTTTTACCAATTTTACCCCACCCAGCACCCCTTTTCACTCCCCGGTCCCGTAAGTTTATTTACTGATATTTTTAAAAACGGAATATTTTGGATATGCACCACTTACGTTTTATTTAGAAGAGTGTCTAAAATATGTAAGAATCGATAATTTTTAAAAAACACTTATAATAGCAGAAAACCGTATTAAACTATTAGCGTTATTACCTAACAAAACCATACAATTTTTATTAAGTGAGGGCCTTTTTAAATTCCAAAATGATAAAAAGTTATATAATGCTTCTAGGTAGGTGATTTTCGATGTAAAAATATTGTCAAAACAGTATAATATAGCAGTGAGGAAAGTATATATCACACTAGTGTTGCAAAGTAAATATCACCCTAGTGTTGCAAAGTTCTCAATTGTTTTTATTTTTTCTGAACAGACAAACTTTAATTTATTTATTTTTGGTGAATAATTTGTGGTCGTAGGAAAAATAGTGTACAGTACTCGTGTGAAAATGACTTTCTTACACTCGTGGGTTTGTCGCACTCGGCTAACGCCTCGTGCTACAATATTCCCACTCGTGTGAAATTAGTCATTTTCCACACTTGTAATGTAATATACGAGTATCGTACATAATTTTTTTTTAATTGACCGGAGGAAACTGTGTAAATTTTTAGTGTTATATTTAAACGACAATAAGGCAAGGCTGCTTCAATTATTTCATCTGAATTTTCCATGTCTGACTCCATTTTAGCAAAATGATGCTTTCTTTACTTTACAATATCTTGAACTGTCAAATAGTAACAATTGAACTCTGACAATTTTTGTCATGGCTAACAGGATTTTTGATATCAGGGACCGGAAAGTAAATGAGAGACCGGAAAGTAAACTAGGGACCGAAAAGTAAATTAGTCCTGTAAAATAGCATTTTTCGCTTAAAATTGAGTGGAAAATAAAATTTTCCGGTCAATTAAAAAAAAGATTTTTAATAATGTAAAAAGTAAAAATAGTTCTTTGTTATACAAACGAAAAACTTCTAGATTTTAGCTCGAGGTTGTGATGTCTTCTTACGTAAAGCAAAGGGTGACAATAGACCAAGAGCTAAAATCTAGAATTTTTTTTCGTGTATAACTCACTATTCTTTTTCTCTGACGAGAAAAACCACGATTAATTGTTGAAAACACATATTATTGCAATATATCAAAGAGAAAAAAATTAATGCTGTAAAACTTAAAGCTTTAAACTAGTCCTTTGTTAGATATATAATTATGAAATATCTGTTAATAAAATTATGCGATTTGACGAATTTGAATTAAAAATTTTAAACTTAGTTTGGTTGTTTAGTAATTGTGAATAATATAAAGTTAAAAAATGTTTTATTGTACTTTTGATATAAAAGAAAACGTAAGTTTTGAATAATAAAACATTTTGTGACAGTGACAGATTTTCGTGCAGTCCATAGCTCGTAAAATGCTTTAAGAAGGTTTTTTTATCTTTTTGACATCCCACGAAGGTCTATGCCTAAATACCAGAGTACCGTGGGTGTCGGGTTATTAGATGTTTAACCCATCGTTCCCCCTGTCCCGTCAACGTTGTCCAAGCACTGAAACATGCAGTTGCATTTCACAGCACCTTTTAAACAACGCGGTAGTGCCCCCACGGTCGTTATTTTTTAAATAACTACTACCTAAATATGTCTCCCCCGCTGGGAATCGAACCGCCGACCTCTGGCTTCGAAGATCAAAGCTCTGTCCACTAGGCCACGGTGAAGACAAACCACAACAACACAACAAAAGGTTGTACATGAACTGTTGTGAGCGTCAGCTGCGTCGACAATAACGGACTTACACAGAGTGCTCCAAAAAAATATATATTAAACTTGTGTTTTTTAAATGGAACAGTCTGTGTATTAGTTTAGTTTTAGATTGTAGAAATAAAAATACCATAAATTTTATTAGCGATACTAATATCAAAAATGTAAGATTTTTAAGATATTTTGGATTTTTGACACATTTTTGACAAAAATAAAATTTTAATATATCCGACCTTACTTAACCTTGACTTCTTATATTATTTTATTTTGCTAGAATATTAACTGTAAAATCACCCACATTTAATTTTTTTCTAGAAATTATACAGAGTATCCAGAAATTAATAAAATATTAAAAATATTAGTTTCTGGGCACTTTGTATAATTTCTAGTAAAAATTTAAATGTAGGTAAAAAAACTAACATTTTAGTCCCTATCAACAGAGATGAAATGATAATATTTTTCCCGTTAGAAAAAAAAATATTTTAATTTTTGGGCAGTTACTGTATAATAAATACGAAACAAAAAAAAAAGGTAAATTTTAAAATACTTCACTGGTCTAAGGTATTTTTTTTAACAATATAAATATTTATATTCACTTTGGTTTTACTTTTATGCTAACTAGGGAAAATAAAATTTTATGGAAAAATGAATTTACTGTCAAATATTGTAAAAGAAGCAAATTATTTGTTTAAGCTAATGGAAAGAAATACATTACTTTTAAGTTGTCTTATGCAAGTCTAGTGGATAAAAAATATTTAAGAAGATTAGAAGAGATATATACTAATTTCAAGTTAAACATGTCATTTTGGCCTTATATTCGACGATTTCTTTGGTTTAAGAAAAAGTTTTAGAAACCAGTAAGTCGGAATTGTGTAAGTACGTATTAAAATCTATGTGTTATAAAAATGTTTTGCATAAAATATTGTTTTAAATATACCGGGTGATGCATCGCCGGGCGGGACATAGGAAATCCCATGTAATTTTTATTGGGGTCAATTATTGGCTTCCCTAATTATTTTAGAGAAAAATTCTGTTAAAGTATATTGAAGAGCATGCAAATCTACGTCCATGGTAAAAACTTTAGATTTTTTGGTTTACCCGTTTGCTAGTTAGATTATTATATATTGTTAAAAATTGTTACATTATTATCACCTCATATTTATAAACATCAATTAAAATACCAGTTAGCGTGACATAACGTTGTCATTTTGAAATTTAGTGCTTTATTATTATCAAAAAATCGTAGAGCGAAAAGATTAACCATAAGTTATACTACTGAAGAAAATGTATTGATAATTAAATGGTACTATCAAGGAAATAGTTGGTGTCAGACATGTTCGCTGCTCAGTATCCGAATAGACCGATACCCGGAAAATCAACAGTCGATAGGACTATCAAAAAATTTGAGACCAAAGGCACAGTGATAATTAACTGCAGATGTGAAGCGAGGGAGTATCAAAGAGAAGAAAATGTAAGAGATGATAGAGACTTGGAAATTTTATTGCACGTGGAAGAAAATGAAGAAAAGGTGAGTACAAGGAAACTTCAGGATATTATAGGAAAAGATCAATCAACAGTGCTCCGGATTTTGAAAAGACATAAATACATTTCATACAAATATGAAAGAGGTCTAAGGGATGGGGATGAAATACGACGGCAGAAATTTTGTTTTGACATGATGGAAAGGGCAAACATAGACAAGGAATTTTTAAGAAATATTTGTTTTACTGATGAGTGAACATTTACGTTAAAAAATGAACCCAATCATCAAAATTACCGATACTGGAGCAAAGAAAACCAACACAGATTTGTCGAAACGAGGTCGCAATATCCACGGAAAGTAAATGTTTGGGCGGGGATTTTCGAACAACATATTATTGGACCATTTTTTTCTTCAAAATTTGAATGCAGAATTTTATTTGGAACTACTCGAAGAACTAATTTTTCCCGCTTTAAATGATGTATCCAGGGAAAATCAGGAAATTTGGTACCAAATGGATGTCTGCCCGGCACATAATACCCTGGCTGTTTGGGAATATTTACACAATGCTTTTAATGGAAATGTTATTGGCCTACATCACACCATAAATTGGACAGCCAGGTTTCCTGATATTTCGCCAAATGACTTCTTTCTCTGGGGCCATTTAAAAAGCATGATATACAAGGATAAAAATTACTCTAATCTAGATAAGCTAAAAATGCTATTTTTGCAGAATGCAATAAAATTTCGATTTACCAGTTAGCTAATGTAAGAAGACAATTTTAAGAAATTCTGGGTTATTGTCTAGCAGTCAATGGAGGAATATTTGAAAATGTTCTTAAATCTTAAGTTTATTTCCAACATATTAATTATTGTAATAATATTAATAATTTATTGAAGCATGTAAATATTATAAATGTCATAAGTTCTTAAAATTTGTTACTCTAGTTTAGTTTAACTTAACTTAATTTGTTTGTATAAATACAACTTTAATCATTTCACTGTACGATTTTTTGATAATAATAAAGCACTAAATTTCAAAATGATAACGTAATGTCACGCTAAATGGTATTTTTATTGTTGTTCATAAATATGAGGCGATAATAATGTAACAATTTTTAAAAATATATTTGCGTCTAACTAGCAAACGGGTTAACTGAAAAATCTAAAGTTTTTACCATGTACGTAGATTTGCATGCTCTTCAATAAACTTCAATAGAATTTTTCTTTAAAATAATTAGGGAGCCAATAATTGACCCCATTAAAAATTACATGTGATTTCCTATGTCCCGCCCGGCGATGCATCACATGGTATACATTATCATTGTTAAAGCATGCGGGAGAAAGTGTCTACATCCTGTCGGACATGCAGGCCGCCTTAAAGAACATCGAGGCCGCCTTAAAGACATTGTAGCTATAGCCAGACGGCTTTAAAAAGGCTTGGATTTTACTTTCGAGCCAAAAAGTACTTTTCGTCTTCTAATTTATACACTATTTATGTATCCCAAATTCAACCATCCCTCAAATATTGTTCTCATGTCTGAGAAATGGCGTCTCCCCACAACCCTCAGCATTCTTGATTCCATTTAAAGAGAAGCGGTGTTGACAGGCCCCAAACTTCTCACTTTGTTTACTCTTTTATCCCTAGAGTTTTTTCAGAATGTGAAACCTGGTACCAGGGGAGCTCTTTTCTTCTTTTCCATATTATCAAATTTTTTAAGTCCCGTGTTAGCAAACTTTCCCTTACTTTGCTTAAAACACCCAAAGTACACTGGTATTAATGCTTTTAGCCTTCGTGGATTGTCCAAGGATAAAAAAATGCTTCATGCTGCTTATGCTTGCGTTAATGTGGGTGTCAAGTAACTTGGGTGGGTATTAAAGACAATAAAATTGCCGACAAACTAGGTAAAGTAGTTGACCAGCTTCCGTATTATGGACTGGTTCCTTTTTGCGATATACCCAAAAAGTCAGCTAATGAAAGAACTCAAATGGGAAAAGACAAATTTATCTCACAATCGTCTTAGTGTAGCAAAAACTATTAGAGCTTCTAAATAGTAACTAACAGAACATAATTCTTCGAGGTATCACCCCAAAAAGATAAAAAGGACAGGCAATTAATGAACGCTTTAGGTTTGTGCAACATATATTATGAAAATGGATGGTCTAGACCCATGGGCGTCACTAAAAAAATAATTATTGTAATATTATTAAGACTTAGAACTTAATTAGAATGCTGACTGCATTAGTTCTGACTTTTTCACAATTATTAATATTAGGATTTGCTGAAATCCCAATATTTTTTTTTTAAATATATTCTACATTTATTTTAGATATGATATCTGGAAAAGAAATGTTAGATTACTCATCAGGTCAAAATTATCTGGCTTCCAAAAAGCTTCTTTATAAAAACAGTTCAACACCCAACTCCTTTCCATAATGCTATGAAGTTGCCATTGACTCTTATGCAGATATTTGGATACTTTCCTTTAAGTGGTATGTACCTAACACAATATATCTACAGGGTGTCCCACCGGGAACTGCTGCGATTGATTTTTCGAAAAGTACGCTTTGGAAAATTTTAAAATTTTGGTAAAAATATAGTGTCAGTGGGGGACATAGAACTAAAATATTTTGACAGCTCTACCACTTCCGGGTATACCGGAAGTTAATGTTAACCTCCTTATTTTAAATGAAACACCCTATATATTAATTATTTTTAGATTCTGCGTGAAATTCTATGCTTAATTTATGTTGTAATGTTCTATACCTAAGTCAACCGTTTTGACTTATTTTAAATTTTATGTCAAAAATGACGTTTGCAAGCCATTACATAACTATCAATTTCTTCTAAACAAAGCCTTTAATATGAGTTGGGGTTGGGACCTTTAGTAGACTGAATTAATATTTTAACAATTAATAAATACAAGAGTGGTCAAAAATAAAGGATAAAAATCATCCGACAAAAACTTTGAAAAGTCCATTTTTTAAATGGAAACCCCTATTTTTATTACCTATCCTATTAGGCATTAAAAATAAGGGTAAGTTTAATATAAGGATATCTATTTCAAAATTTATAGTTATCGAAATATTAACGATTTAATATTTATCCATTCTAACAATGTATTTAAGTACGGGTAGGTACGGGGTAGTTGGCTGTGACGCCGCATTTTGTTGTCAAGGCCAACTAGAAGCAAAACAAGCCGTATTTAAAAGCATTGTTAGAATAGATAAATACCAAATTGTTAGTATTTCGAAAACTATAAATTTTCGAAATAGACATGCCTATACAACTTATCGCTATTTTTGATGCTTAATCAAAAACGGTTGGGCTTAGGTATAGAACATTATATATAAATTATGTTTAGAATTTACAGCAGAATCTAAAAAATAAATAATATATAGAGTGTTTTATTTAAAACACGAAAGTTGACATCCCACTTCCGGTATAACCGGAAGTGTTAGAGCTGTGAAAATATTTTAGTTGTATGTCCCTTACTGACTTTATAATGTAACCACATTTTCAAAATTTTCCGAAGCGTACTTTTCGAGAAATCGATTGAAGCAGTTCCCCGGGGACACCTGAATCAATTTTATAATTAAGAATTGTTTACTGTTAATTAATTTTTTAATTGTGTACTAATGTTTTATATAGTTTTTCTTTAAATTTAAATAATAATAAAAAAATAAGATCTGTCTCAATGTTTCATTTTTCTGATGTATAAATTGTTAAACAATCTATTTTAAAATTTTAGGTATTCGAGATCAAACGTATAGAAATTTAAAATTAAAATGGTCTTCGTTCATAATGCTGTACTGGCCTTACTAGTTTAACTGGACACATTTTAAGTTTTGGCTTATACTGTTCCTATGGGCATATAAATAATATATTAAAGATAAGTATGTATTATCATAAAGTAACATACCTAGGGATAAGAGAAACCATGGCATGCTAAAATTTTCGTACCGTTTTTGCGGCAGGCTCAGTGCTGCCTGGCGGCAGGCTTGTCATTTTTGCCAGTTTACACTTTAAAATGCGTCGAAATGAAACCTCGCCTCGTGGTAACATCAGCGGTGGAGAGACACGTAAGCTTACTGAAATGACTAACTGGCGGTGTTTCAACGAGAAACTATTAAAATTATATCGGGAGTTTTCGCATGACCTGTCCTTAAATCAGCTAGCTCCATGATAACTCTTATAATTTCCTTACTCTATGGTATTATTTATGTTTTTGTGGAAAAATGTTTTTTTTTATTTTTAGAAACATTGAATAGAATAATCTGAGAAATATGCAATTCAACTATTAGTCTAAGATCCGAATAGAAAGCGACCTTCACCTATCGATTTTCCGGATAAAAACTGTTTTATATTAGAGATAGTATTTAAACAAAGGTAATGCCATAGGGTTGCCTAAAAAAATTAGGTCAAGGCTAATGACCAATTTAAAAAGTTAGTTTTAAAATTTTGTACTGACCCTGTAAGGTCAATTTTAACTTTTTTATTGTACATGACAGTATTAATATATCAGTACATTTTGTTTCTTCGATTTTATAAAAAAATTATGCTACATTCTGTAGCTATTTAAAAATATTATATTTTACAATAACTAGGCAGACGTGCAGTCAGTCAAAGAAGTTTTCATGCACTCGTTCTTTTAAAAAATGTTTTCATATGTGCTTCTTAATTTATGTTTATTATTAAAAAATATTATAAGTAAATATCGGCAGTCCCTTTAGAAGTTATAAAAACAAGACTGAAGTGAAGTTACAAGAAAGCTTGTGTTAAGACTCACAAAAAGGATTAATGCAATCATTAAAGAAAATGGTAACTGTACAAAGTATTAGACCTGAAGTATTAAACAATTTTATAATAATAAAAAATACTACTGTATGAAGACTTTTTGACGTTATTTTTTGTTAATATTACTATTTAATTCTTCATTGTTCAAATAAAGTGTTATAAAAGACTTCAGTTTCGTTTTTATAATTCCTAAAGAGACTGCCGATATTTACTTATAATATTTTTAATAATAAACATAAATTAAGAAGCACACATGAAAACATTTTTAAAAAGACTAGTGTATGGAGACTTTTTTGACTGACTTTACGTATTTAAAACAAAAGATTTTGAGGTTATTTTTTAAAATTAAATATGGACTTGACCTAATACTATCTTTAATATAAAAACAGTTTTTATTCGGTAAATAGATGGATGAAGATCGCCCTCTATTCGGATCTCGTAATATATTACTAAAAAAATACAGGTATTTTTATATAGGAATCTTTCAGTTTATTAAGATAAATTGGTTTTTATCATAATTTTTAGATGCATTACTTTTTCAACTAGAGCTGATAACATTAATGTTGATGAGTATAGATTTAGCAAGAAAATGGCCGATGTTTGTAAAAGAGTGGCATATGATCGAAGTTGCGATGAAAAGTTACGAGCTCTCAATGAACTTAAAAAGAAAGCTAAACATAATTTGTGTTGGTATTTTAAGTGTTGCACTGGGTAAGTAAGAACATATAGTTTTTTTTTTGGAATTTTGTAGGTTCACATAGAAGGTACTGTTGTGAAAAAGATGTGTGCAAAATTTCAGAAAGATCGGTCAATATCTTTTTCAGTTATCGTGTCCGCCAATTTGAAAATAAAGTTATGAGAAAAACGCGTTTAAATAAGTTTGAATAAACACATAAACATTCTATGATTATAGTGACTTACCGACTCTTTAAGAAATACTGAAAATTATGTTCTAAAAGTTTGGTGATTGGTTCTTAAAGGACTATGCTAAAATCTAAAGAAAAAAACGTGACTACGTTAGTTGGCGTCGTAGGGGAAATTTATTTTATTTAAAATTTTACGAAAAAAGTTATTTTGTATAAAAAGTTCGGCATGGTCCAAACCCTAAAAGTAACTATCAAATCGTCTAAGAGATCTTCGAGATTTGGCCAAAATAGTTATTTACATTACAAGATGCGAAAGTTTACTTTTGGTGTGAGGTATTTAAAACCTCCGAACACTTGAAAGGCCTTTCGCATCGTGTAATGTATTATATTTTTTCTGCTACTGTTCTATGTATCGCATAATTTAATAATCATTAACATCATGTTTTAATAGAAATATCAGAGATTTTGCAATTTTACCTGTTAAAAATTAATCCATAGCAACACATTTATTGTTGACATTGTCTGTCATCAGCACTTGTCAGATATTGAATTATTGTTAATTTAGTATAAATCCATTCCCATTTTAAAATGTTAAATGAATATGAAAATGGCATCCAAAAGGCAGCTGACCTTGCGTGTGCCTCATTTCTGCCAGACAAATCTAAAGAGAGGTACCATCAAACATATAAATCGTTTTCTGAAAGGCTTGCTACAAAAAATGTGGGGCGGATTGACGAGAATGTGTGTTGGCGTATTTTCAAGAAAAATCCGAGTCTTTATCACCACCAAACCTCTGGTCTGTATATTCCATGCTCAAGTTAACAATTTCCGTAAACAAAAATCAAGATATTTCGGAGTTCAAGAAACTAGTTGCTTTTATTAAAATGAAAAACGATGGTTATGAGGCAAAAAAGTCAAAAATTAAAAAAAAGAAATCATAAAGTTTTTAATTAACGCGCCTGATCAAAGTTACTTAGCAATGAAAGTAATAGCCATTATGGGAGTGGTTGGGGCGCCGGACAGACGAAATATACAGAATGAAGCTAAGTGATGTAGAAATAAGAAATGACGTGGCTATAGTAAAAATAGTGGAGTCTAAAAATAAAGTTAAAAGAAACTTTGTAGTAACCAACGATGAAGGCTCAGTTCCTTATGTCAGATTTCTACAGGAATATATTAAGCTGAGACCAAGGAATGCTCTAGATGAGCGCTTATTGTATCGTTATGAAAGAGGTAAATGTGTTAATCAAGTAATTGGAAAGCACACTATTTCAAATGTACCTAAAGAAATTGCGAAGTTTTTGAAGCTTGAAGACATCAGTAGATACACTGGCCATTCTTTTAGAAGAACGTCAACTACGTTCCTTGCCAATGCTTCGGATGTAGATATTTTGGACTTAAAAAGGCATGGAGGTTGGAAGTCTTCTTCTGTTGCGGAGGATATATTGCTGAATCCTATAGTAATAAGGTGGAAATTTCAAAGAAGATTTTACACGAAATTCCTACCAATATTTCCTCTAATGAAGTAACAGTGAAAAATATGAATATTAACGTAGTTAAAGGTGATAACGATACCCCAACAACAAATTTAAAAACTGTTAATTCAAGTATTATTCCTCCAATTTCTTTTGCTAATTGCTCAAATTGCACAATTACTTTTAATGTCAATACCTAACCTAGTTTTTAAAATATTTTGTCATATATTAGTTACTTTTTATAAATAAATCCTAATATTTCCCACAAGCATATTTTCTTTTTTTTACTCTTACTTTTTTGTCCAGGCGCTGAAAATATTACTTTCGTAGCTAGCAACGCTTAGCAACCAGGTAACACGAAGGTTCTCTTTCGTTATTATTCGCGTTGCTAGGACCACAAAGTTTTCTTATTTATACAGTAGTAGAAAAATGTAATTTTTGCTTAGGAGTCGTCCATTAATCAAGTGAGTCTGAAAAGAAGGGAGGGAAGGATGGACTCGGAAAAAATCACTAAACATCAGCAAAAGGGGCCGGAGGGTTAAATTATACTTACTTTTTATTTAAAGATAATATTGTTTTAAAAAATAATCATATATTTTGTACCAAAATATACACATAATAGGGCGTGGGGGGAAGAAGGTTTAAAACCTCACCAAGTATCACTAGGGGTAAGGGGGGTAAAAATTCGTTAAAAAAACATCACATGATGATGGACGTCCCCATAAGAATAAAGTAAGTACTTGAATTTTTGCTCATATCGACAATGGTATAAAGGCAAGGTATTTAGAATTAAAACTTGCTTTAAAATATGCAATTTTATTTATTTATATATTTTTTGTAATAATTAGGAAATTTTAAGTTTGTACATTTGTGCAGATTGTTCTTGTTCAGTAAATTAAAAAAATAATAATAATGTCTTATTAAATTTATAATTTTTAAATTTATTGCTTTAGTGTATAAACCCTAAATTTTCGCCATTATCCAAAATCATCTTTTTTTTGTAAATAAACAAAATTGCATAGTTAATAGTAATTTTTAATTCTAAACATCTTTACTTTATCGAAATTTTTCGATATTAGGGAATTATTGATATTCATATAAGGGGTCTAGCAGTAGCCTAGTTTACACCGGGAGAATCAAATTTTTAGTTCGAGGTCTAAATGACGTCACGCGTACTTTATTCACGGTGTAAACACTTGAGTATTAAAATTTGCTACTCCAATTCAGTCCTTCTCAAATGGGGTGACCAAATATGATTTTCCTTGGTGTAAACACGTCGGACTTTTTTAGTGGACCAAAATGACAGCCTTGATCTTTGACAGTGCGCATTTCTGATTAAAAAGACGTTGAATTTCGGTCTTAACCTAATAATTTTGTGTTTGTTTATATTTTTTAAAATGTTGTTGATATTTAACCAAAACTGTTTGCGTATTCTTTTTCATATGGAATTTAAAAGCGATACAGTTTTAAAAGATAAAAAACGAGGTTAGGTTCTGGTCTATTGCCAGCTGTCATTTTGGTACTAGGATTAAACGTGAATTAAATTGATCCATAAACTAAGTTGGTGTAAACACTAGTGAACTAACAAAAATAAGTCCTAGGTTTGGTCCACGGATTTAATTGGTCCTCGCGGTGTAAACTAGGCTAGTAATATATTCAGCAGTATTTTGAAATTACGAATGTTCAGTAGTGGTTTTAAATAAGGGAATCTTTATTAAAGTTATTGCTAGACTTTAATTGTGCCAAAATATAGTCGGTCGTTTCCCTTCCTTATTTTGACATTTGAAAAGAAAATGAGGTTACATAGGCGCGTTAAGGTTCAGCAGTAGTAAAATAAGGGGTTTCCCTTAATACTGCTAGCACTATTTGCTTATTTCAATAATTCCCTATTAGTAAAAATGCATATACTCTTGAGCAAGAATTATAGTTTTAGCCAAACATCGTAAATGACCAATAATTGATATTTGATGGTTGCCTTCTGGACTATGCAGAACTTTTTACTCGACTTCAAAAAGTAGGAGGTTCTTAATTCGCCTGTATGTTTTTGTGAATGTTATACGATTACTCCGTCGTTTGTGGGCCGATTTTTAAAAACCTTCGCGGTGGTCCCATAAAAAAACCGATCGCGAAAGAAAGAGTTACTAGACCTTTTTTTTCTTTCTGCCGTACATTGTCGGGTAATAACATATGTGCTAAACTACTTAATGCTAATAAAAAAATAAACAAAAGCTTCTTATGTTATTACCAATGATCTAAAAATGAAAAGGATTGCAAATAGAAAATGATCCCCATATATTTTCAATAGACCTGCGCACGAACCTTTTACCCCACACTGGGAGAATTGCTGTACACCTTTGCACATGCGCAGTTCTTATAAAAGTTAGCATTTTTCATATAAAACCCAAAATAGTGTTGGCAACATTGACAAAATTTGCAGTATTTTAATAAATATAGTGGTTGCAACACTGAAAACGTTTACCTATACAGTGACACTCATCCTAATTTAATTTATAATTTGAGATTTCCCTATCGTAAAATCCAGGTAAAATTGACGCCGTCGGCCGCCCAAATCCAATCTCCCATCTACGGTCGACCGTTATCAGGTATAGTTATTTGGTATTTGGTGTTTCATTTCTGCGTTGTGAGTAATTCTAAGTGTTTTTTAACTTTTGTTTGATTTAAGTTTTGCATAACCAAAACTAAATTATGAGTAAGTAGCAAATTTTCTGTTTTAAATAATACTCTCTATTGCCATGCAGTCAATTTTTTAGAGATCAATAAATCCATTATTTTTTGTCATGGTTAGGGTTAATTTTTTTCAACGGGAAAAATTGTATTTAAGGATTATAGAAAAATATACATGGCGTTCTATTTAAAATAACAAACTTGCCCTATATACGAAAATTGGCCGTTTTCGTAAGAAATAACACAACCAAATGACAAGGTTATAAAAGAAACATTAAAAAAATCTAAGGCTTTCTGCGAACACCGCATTTTGATAATTTTATTTGTTCTAAAATTATTCGCGGTCAAAATGGGTTAAAATATAGTCGGACACCCTTTATTAGCATTTGACTGATGCATTTATAATCACACAAAATATAATATGGCAGTTTAATCAAAATAATTTGACATACTTTCAAGTTATAACACGTAGCCATAAGCAATTTCGTCGACAATATCACGAAGTGGCGTATCTCAAAAAGTAGAAAAATTGACCAGAGCTGATGTAATTGCTTAAAAAAGTTGCTTCTTAATATTACAAATTGGGATACGTTAGATTTTGATATCTTTAAAAGTTATAGAAATATAATACTAAGCCATTATGGGTCCATTACCAATTTTAATACTTGTATTTCGCGTTTTTTTGTGGTTTTAATTACAAATATGAGGTCAGTTTAGCCCTAACCCCAAAAATAAACAATTTCAATGGCATTACACGCCAAATTTAACTGAACGACAACTGCTACGGCAACGGGAGCGAAATATCAGTTTATGAATTGAGATTTATTCCTTAAACAAGATACACCAAAACTAATTGCTTTTATGATATAATACCAACCATTCAGTTTTGTTGTGTCAAGGTACTGTTAAGAGGGAAGATAATAATGCGGAAAAAAAATTCGTGCAGGTTTGAGGTTGAGTCAAAGTGGGTCCTCATGAAACAAAAATAAGGTGTTTTAGCAAAAACGGAATTTAAATTGAGATCAGTGCTTCTAAGCACTCCCGTTTGCTAAATTTCAATAAAATCAGCGATACGACCGAAAAATAAAAAATTATACAACAAAAAATAGTCCCCAATATAAAACCGGTTTACTTTTTAGGTACTGCTATGAAATACGAATACAGACTTAAAATAAAATATTTAAATATGTATACCTAGAAACAAAATTACTTGGTATATTTTCTTTATAAATGAATCATATACAAAATGTTAAACCCGGTCCTGTTGTTTGTTTTTCGCTGGTCCGAAATTATTTACTGCGCATGCCCACAAGGGGACTGCGCAGTGCCCAGGTAGGGGTTATTATGATTTTCGCTGCAATCATCCATATTTATTTTTCAGATCATTGGTTATTATCCGAAATTTTTTTATTATACTTTTTTACTTTTAAGTGAGCTTAAATATTTTTTGAAGTCGGTTTATTTTTTTAACTGTTTATTTTTATGATTTGTTTCGAAAAATTAATAATAAATAAGTTTCCCCTATTAACTTGTAAGGTTCTAAATTTTTTATTGTTTTTGTCTTTTTTAGTTGAACATTTAATGGTGACTTTAAACCATACACTATTAAGTCACAAAGCACATCCAAATAGCAAGTATGATGCAGTACATGAATATTTTGTTCATCGTATGTTTATGGAAATATTTTTCTATGTGCCTTTTTCCATTTATATTGGAGCTGTTTTTCAGGTAAATAATATTTAAGTCGAAAAAACAACCCAATTCAATCTCATAGAATTAATAGAAATCATTAAAATATACGTCAAGAGTACAATAAAAACTGCGGTTTTAGTCCCTGTGGCGGCCAGTAATAAAATTTGAGTTCATTACAAGAACACTGTTAAAACATTTTTAGGGGTACCTTTTGACGAGTCTGCCACGAATATTTATACCAGTCATATATGAAAGCAACGCTTTAAATCAGCCTGTCAATATCAAATGTTTCGGGTGTCGGACTGGGCGAACGAGTCACTTTTTGTCGGACAACTTTACCACCTTGTTTAACATGAACTTTTTAAACATTTTACTAAAAATGGTAAGGGTTACAATCCTGAAACCATAAGACTCAAACACATGTTTCGGGTGTCGGACTAGGTGGATTTCGTGACTGTAACCCTTCGTAAAGTTCATTGTGGTAAAGTTGTCGGACAAAAGTGACTCGTTCGTCCAATCCGACACTCGAAACTATTTGACAATAACGGGTTGGGTTAAAGCGGCGCTTCATATATGGCGGTATGAATATTCGTGGTAGAGCTCGTCAACAGGAACCCCTTAAAAAGGTTTTAAAAGTGTTGTTATTATGAAGTCTATTTTATAACTGATCTAAGGACTATTTATTTCTGTTGTATTTTTGACGTAGAATTTGGTTTTAATCCAAGAGCCCGTGAGCGGCTCACTTTTGTCATTTTGTAAAAGCTGAAAGTTTGACAGGGCAGGTATCAGGTACCAAAAGGTAATTAATTGAAACTTAACTTTCGTCATTTTATAAAAGCTAATATTTTTTACTTGGGTACCTAAAAGATATTTCCTTGGTCCTCCACACAGTTTTGACAGTTCCAACGTGGTTCCAACTACTTTGCAGACAAACATTGTTGGCCCAATAATCCAAGTCCAATATTTCTGGTATTTAACAAGATATGACAAAAAGTCTTATACCGGGTGTTGCTCCGTCAGAGCGGGACATAGGGAATCCCATGTAAATTTTGAAGTAGTCAAATATTCGCTCCCTAATTATTTTAGAAAAAATGCTATTAGTATTTATTGAAGAGCACAGTAAGTTCCACCCGAAATGAAAATTTGAGCATTTTTCAATCAACCAGTAAAGAGTAAACTACTTAATACTTCTGCAACGTAGTATCTCATTATGCACCCTGTACTCTAGAAATCAACAATAAAAACACCATATCGATTAATCAGTGAAAATTTAGATCATTAATTTATAATGTCATTGCCAAAACTGAACAATTTTATACGGGAATTTCAAAAAGAATCCTCGCATTTCATTTTAGTTTACAGCTAATTTGAACACATGCACTCACAGTTACGCAAGACAATAAAACAAATTTTTCTACATTTAGAAATCAATTTATGACGAAAATATCAGGATTTAATCAAATGCTCAAATATTCCTCCATTAACTGTCAGACAATAACCCAAACGATTATAAAACTCATTTCTTACGTTGGCTAGTTGGTACATCGATATTCTGGCACATTCAGCGAAAATAGCATTCCTTAGCTAGACTAAATTTTCATATTTTTATTGGTAGCTTAGTTTTTAAATGTCCCCATAGAAAAAATCGTTTGGCGAATGATGTGACATTGATCTGACAACTTGAGAGTAAGAGGTTTAATAATTTTTCTAGTATTTTATTATAAACTTCTAATAATACAAGGTGGGTAAGAAGATAGGAGATTCGTAACATATTTTAGCATTTGTCTCTTAGCTGGCGGACTGAGAAGAGCTGAAATTTGTACACTGGGTACAACTTTTCGTGCTCTTAAAAAATCCTAATTATATTTTCTTCTAAAATAATTAGAAGAGCCAATATTGGACCACTTAAAAATTTACATGGGATTCCCTATGTCCCGCTCGACGGAGCAACACCCAGTATATGAGTTGTTGTATTTTTAATAGACATGTGCTAAAGATATCTTGATGTATACAGGGTGCCCCAAAAAGTATTGCTTTTTCGACAGGGATACAGTGTGGTCCGTTAAGTTTGCAACAAATGGAAAAATGCCCGAAAATTTTATTCTAATATAAAAATTGGTGCATGATCTCAAACTGTAAAAGCAGTATCTAGATTTATTAAAAGTTTAACGGTATACAGAGTACAAAAAAGTGAAAACTATTTCAGTGCAAACTACCGTTGTATTAAAAAATATATCAAAATGTTTATACGAAAAGTTATTAAGAATCTAAAGCTATACTGGATAAGCAATAGGTAAAGGTATATCGGCCAGTAAGGCAACAACAAAGGACGTAACTAATCCAATCCGAAATGTTGGCATGCCGGTATTTACGTTAGACTGTCTCTTTTCCTCACACTTACATCTTTAGAAAATAATTTTAGTTATAATTGCCTTTATGTAGTTTTAAAGCCTGAAGGTTTTTAAGATTTTTTCTCTAATTTATACCAAAATTAAACCAATTTATACATTTATTTATTAAAATAATTGAAGTTTTTTTCAAAAATTAAAAAAGATAGTAAGTGACTTGTTATAATTTTTAGTTAATATAAAATTAATTATTTATATAATTATTTAACACATTTTTAGATATTTTTTTATTTGCAGTTTTTACTTTCCAAAAAACATTTATGTGGACATTTGTGGATGTTTTCATTATAGTTGTAAGTCAATGTTTTAGTTTTCGATTACAACAAATCACAAAAAAGCTTGCTTACATGTCAAAAGTGGAGGTACGTATAAACTTTAATTCTTTTTTTTAATTATATTTTAAAAAGCTAATAACAAGGAACTGAAAATTTTAAAAAATGCAACCTTCAAATTAGCTATTACTAAAATTTTGGCTACAACAAAATTATAATTAAAAGCAGAAAACCTGAAAAAAATAATAAAAATTAATCTTCATTATTTTTTAACTACGATCCATAAATGGAGCAATTTTTAATAGTGATACATTTTCTTACGAATAAAGGTCGGGCCACACATAAACGCACCGATCCCGGATTTACACTGATAGAGGAAAGTGGGACAAATTAATTCGGAAAAATTCAAAAGCACTTTTCATGCCCTCAAAAATATAAAAAGCACTTTTGTTAAGCTAAGTCTATTGTTTTATCTCTGTTCCTTTTTATCCAAACTTAAGTGTAGTATGGGTAAAAGCCTGGCGACACATAACCACACCAATGTCTCACAAGACCCGCACCGTAGCACAACCGGTGTCTCGTACGGCCTGAAACATGCCCAGCCAATGGAATTATACGTGGATCGGATAGAGCCGATGTTTCCCGAAACAAGCTTTAAGTTAACCAGGCGTCACCTTTATTTCAGTTCATTACGTATTAAAAATAAAGTTAGGGTTAAAGGTTAGTTGTTGTAAACAAACAATACAAGAAAAAGCGATTTAATGAGTAAACAAAAATGGAAAATTAATTTTATTGTTACATCTTGTGAATAATATGAGAGTAAAACTTATGAATACATTGTTATTCTTTGTTTTAATACATTTTTTAATATTATTTCGAGAAATCAAAAGACTACAAACATCACAAGGTCGATGCAAACTGGCTAATTAAAAATACGTCACAGCCGACGCGGCGTGACGTACAACCGTTGGTCGGTGATGTTTGTTTACTTATTAAAATGTGGTGCGGAGTATGTGGTCGGGCACGAAGCGGTGATATTAAGCCTACGGCATTTGATTACAACGGTACACTTCAAAACCGATACATGGCTGTGCTCCAGTGCACGCCTCAGTGTGGGTATGTGTGGCCAAACCTGTGTTAACTTATTTGTGAAAGTTTACTTTACGATCAGGTGTAATTTTAAAGCGTGGTATAATTGACTCATGTTCTGGAGTTTAATTAAATACAATTTTTTTGCACCGCATCCCCCTACATTTCACCAGGAAAACGCACGGCCACGGGCTCGTTGCGGTAATGTGTGGCCTGACCTTAAAAGATTTTGCAGTACAAGAAAGACACTTTATGCATGTGTTTTATACTATATTTTTTTAGTAGGCATTGAAATAAACCGCTGATTTAAAATCTGAAAGAAACGCCCAACTATTTAAAAAGTTCCTTTTTCTTAACACTTTATGTAGTGCATTAAAATGGAGTATTTTACTTTTATAATAACGATAAAAACTTTTTTTTAACTGTCATGAAAAAGAAAATAAATATAGTAGTAAATAATTATAAATAATATTTTAGGTAACAGATGAGAATGTTTGGCGTGCCATACGAGAAGATTACGTCAAACTGTCGAAACTTTGTGATATGATTAACAAGCATCTTTCTTGGTTTATAATAATTTCATATCTCACAAACATTTATCACATACTTTCTCAACTTTTTAGCAGCTTAAAGCCACTTGAAAACACATTTGAAAAAGTATATTTTTGTGTATCTTTTTTCTTGCTAATTTTGAGAGTGACTCTTGTTTGTATTTTTGGAGGAGAAGTATATGATCAGCATATTGAAATAGCAGGCATTGTAACTGGAGTGCCATCAAGTGTTTATAATATTGAGGTATTTTTTTCTGCTAAAAGTTAATTTATGCAGGGTATCCCAGAACATGTGGGCTCCCAAATCTTTTAAATTCATATAGATTACATTAAAATAATATGACCAAGTTTCTATAATTTTTTTTTCTAAAGCCAATGTTTGCAGAGATATGTGTCTTTAAGGGACAAACCTGTGAATAGGTATTTTTTGAATAACTCATATAGTATTTATTATTATGAAATTATTTTTTAATGTGAATTATATTAATAAGAAATCCTTAAAATGGTGTCCTTGAAAAACGTTTGCATTTATTGCATTTTTTGATTCTCAAAGAATATGGATTCTTTCAAAATGCAGTAAACAATCATTTTAATTTCACGGCAATAAAAAAATCTTTTGGAATACGTTTTTAATGCCAATTGGAACAAAATATGTTTTGAATTGTCCCCACTAAACAAAAACTTATTTTTGTCGTAAACGGTTCAATTTATCGACATCAAACAGGATTACCATTTTTAGGTTAGGATTTAAGCCATTGAGCAATAGTATTTTTAATAATCTTCTCAGCAATGTTAAATGAGACAAGCGTCAACACTAGTACCAAAGAAATACAGTTAAGTGTATTATTAGGACAACGGTTTATACAACACTATACCCAACTTTAATTAAAGAAAATAATTAATTTTATACAGAAATAAAATTATTTAAAATATATATATATATACATATATATATATATATATATATATATATATATATATATATATATATATATATATATATATATATATATATATATATATATATATATATATATATATATATGTAGGAACACTTTTTGGTTCTTTATTTTTTAGGTTGAACGCTTTATAACACATTTGTCAACTTGCGATATGGCATTAACCGGAAAAAACTTTTTCCGAATCACAAGAAACTTAATTCTAAAAGTAAGTTAGGTAGATTTTCTTATAAAGGTGGGTCATTTAATCTAAAATGATAAAAATTACCAACCCAACAATATTTTGTAACTGGCTTACAATGGTGAAGCCAGCTTTTTCGTATAGGAGTGGCCAAGGAGACGCCAGGAATGTTTAGTAAAGGCCAAGTGGACGTGTATTTAAATCGAAAAAATAATGATTATTAACAGTTCTGCTTAACTGATTCTTTTTTATTTATGACTATGCTACTAAGATTATATTTTATTTAGGTTTAACATTATATTAACACTAGGTTTTAGGGGGCTGGCGATATTTTAGAGGAAGCCCAGGCCACCCCTGCTCCCGTCCCTAGCGTCACTACTAAGCAACTAAAAAGAACTTTTAATTTAAGTTGTAAATAATTATGTAGAAACCGGCCGCACCTCCGATTTTGACCAAATTTGGTATACGGGGGTTTTTTGGGATCACGAATTTTTAGTCGGAAACGTTTTGTTCCGGGATATTCATCATCAAAGTTGGTATTTAAACTAACCTTATTTTTACTATATTACTCCTTCTTTTTGCACACAATTCTTAATTTTAAGTTAGAGTGGTACACAGTTAATTAAATTGTGTAGCTTCACTTTCAATCGTTTTCAATTATGGTAAATGCGTCGAAGCAGTTTATGCTTGGCTTGCTGCGTTGTAAAGAGACCCTTCCCAATTTGTTTGATAAAGGGTGTAAAATACGTAAAAAAACGGGGTTTTAAACGGTAAAAATAAAATATTGTGGACCACTTTCGCTTTAAATCACGAATTGTGTGCGAAAAGAAGGGGGAATATGGTGAAAATGAGGTTAGTTCAAATACCAACTTTAATGATGGATATCTCAAAAATGAAACGTTTCCAACTTAAAATTCTTTTAGATTCGTGATCAGCGCCCCAAAAAACCCCGTATACCAAATTTGGTCAAAATCGGAGTTGCGGCCGGTTTCTACATAATTACCAAGTTGTGTAGTTTTAATCTAAGTTTTATTTTTTAGGTTACGAGTGCAATTGTCACATATGAATTAGTATTGATACAATTTGATGCCCAGGATTTTAAAAATAAGGAGTAATCCCGTAAAAATGTTAGTGGAACTTGCAAATTTACCTCTCGGTTACTCCTAAAACTTAAATAAATATTTTTAAGAGAGTGATTTTTGACATTAAAAACATATATTCAGCTCTGCTGATAAAATCAATCCAATTATGAACAAGTTACAAGTGCAATTGTCACATATGAATTAGTATTGATACAATTTGATGCCCAGGATTTTAAAAATAAGGAGTAATCCCATAAAAATGTTAGTGGAACTTGTAAATTTATGTCTCAGTTACCCCTAAAACTTTAATTATTATTATTAAGAGAGTGTTTTTGACGTTAAAAATATATATTCAGCTCTGCTGATAAAATCAATACAATTATGAACCAGTTACAAGTGCAATTGTCACATATGAATTAGTTTTGATACAATTTGATGCCCAGGATTTTAAAAATAAGGAGTAATCCCATAAAAATGTTAGTGGAACTTGTAAATTTATGTCTCAGTTACCCCTAAAACTTTAATTATTATTTTTAAGAAAGTGTTTTTGACGTTAAAAATATATATTCAGCTCTGCTGATAAAATCAATACAATTATGAACCAGTTACAAGTGCAATTGTCACATATGAATTAGTTTTGATACAATTTGATGCCCAGGATTTTAAAAATAAGGAGTAATCCCATAAAAATGTTAGTGGAACTTGTAAATTTATGTCTCAGTTACCGCTAAAACTTTAATTATTATTTTTAAGAAAGTGTTTTTGACGTTAAAAATATATATTCAGCTCTGCTCATAAAATCACTCCAATTATGAACAACTTACAAGTGCAATTGTCACATATGAATTAGTTTTGATACAATTTGATGCCCAGGATTTTAAAAATAACGAGTAATCCCATAAAAATGTTAGTGGAACTTGTAAATTTATGTCTCAGTTACCCCTAAAACTTTAATTATTATTTTTAAGAGAGTGTTTTTGACGTTAAAAATATATATTCAGCTCTGCTGATAAAATCAATCCAATTATGAACAAGTTACAAGTGCAATTGCCACATATGAATTAGGTTTGATACAATTTGATGCCCAGGATTTTAAAAATAACGAGTAATCCCATAAAAATGTTAGTGGAACTTGTAAATTTATGTCTCAGTTACCCCTAAAACTTTAATTATTATTTTTAAGAGAGTGTTTTTGACGTTAAAGATATATATTCAGCTCTGCTGATAAAATCAATCCAATTATGAACAAGTTACAAGTGCAGTTGTCACATATGAATTAGTTTTGATACAATTTGATGCCCAGGATTTTAAAAATAAGGAGTAATCCCGTAAAAATGTTAGTGGAACTTGCAAATTTACCTCTCGGTTACCCCTAAAACTTAAATAAATATTTTTAAGAGAGTGATTTTTGACATTAAAAACATATATTCAGCTCTGCTGATAAAATCAAATCCAATTATAAACAAGTTACAAGTGCAATTGTCACATATGAATTAGTTTTGATACAATTTGATGGCCAGGATTTTAAAAATAAGGAGTAATCCCATAAAAATGTTAGTGGAACTTGTAAATTTATGTCTCAGTTACCCCTAAAACTTTAATTGTTATTTTTAAGAGAGTGTTTTTGACGTTAAAAATATATATTCAGCTCTGCTGATAAAATCAATCCAATTATGAACAAGTTACAAGTGCAATTGTCACATATGAATTAGTTTTGATACAATTTGATGCCCAGGATTTTAAAAATAAGGAGTAATCCCATAAAAATGTTAGTGGAACTTGTAAATTTATGTCTCAGTTACCCCCAAAACTTTAATTATTATTTTTAAGAGAGTGTTTTTGACGTTAAAAATATATATTCAGCTCTGCTGATAAAATCAATCCAATTATGAACAAGTTACAAGTGCAATTGTCACATATGAATTAGTTTTGATACAATTTGATGCCCAGGATTTTAAAAATAAGGAGTAATCCCGTAAAAATGTTAGTGGAACTTGCAAATTTACCTCTCGGTTACCCCTAAAACTTAAATAAATATTTTTAAGAGAGTGATTTTTGACATTAAAAACATATATTCAGCTCTGCTGATAAAATCAATCCAATTATGAACAAGTTACAAGTGCAATTGTCACATATAAATTAGTTTTGATACAATTTGATGCCCAGGATTTTAAAAATAAGGAGTAATCCCATAAAAATGTTAGTGGAACTTGTAAATTTATGTCTCAGTTACCCCCAAAACTTTAATTATTATTTTTAAGAGAGTGTTTTTGACGTTAAAAATATATATTCAGCTCTGCTGATAAAATCAATCCAATTATGAACAAGTTACAAGTGCAATTGTCACATATAAATTAGTTTTGATACAATTTGATGCCCAGGATTTTAAAAATAAGGAGTAATCCCATAAAAATGTTAGTGGAACTTGTAAATTTATGTCTCAGTTACCCCCAAAACTTTAATTATTATTTTTAAGAGAGTGTTTTTGACGTTAAAAATATATATTCAGCTCTGCTGATAAAATCAATCCAATTATGAACAAGTTACAAGTGCAATTGTCACATATAAATTAGTTTTGATACAATTTGATGCCCAGGATTTTAAAAATAAGGAGTAATCCCATAAAAATGTTAGTGGAACTTGTAAATTTATGTCTCAGTTACCCCCAAAACTTTAATTATTATTTTTAAGAGAGTGTTTTTGACGTTAAAAATATATATTCAGCTCTGCTGATAAAATCAATCAATTATGAACAAGTTACAAGTGCAATTGTCACATATGAATTAGTTTTGATACAATTTGATGCCCAGGATTTTAAAAATAAGGAGTAATCCCGTAAAAATGTTAGTGGAACTTGCAAATTTACCTCTCGGTTACCCCTAAAACTTAAATAAATATTTTTAAGAGAGTGATTTTTGACATTAAAAACATATATTCAGCTCTGCTGATAAAATCAATCCAATTATGAACAAGTTACAAGTGCAATTGTCACATATAAATTAGTTTTGATACAATTTGATGCCCAGGATTTTAAAAATAAGGGAGTAATCCCATAAAAATGTTAGTGGAACTTGTAAATTTATGTCTCAGTTACCCCTAAAACTTTAATTATTATTATTAAGAGAGTGTTTTTGACGTTAAAAATATATATTCAGCTCTGCTGATAAAATCAATCCAATTATGAACAAGTTACAAGTGCAATTATCACATATGAATTAGTATTGATACAATTTGATGCCCAGGATTTTAAAAATAGGGAGTAATCCCGTAAAAATGTTAGTGGAACTGGTAAATTTACCTTTCAGTTACCCCTAAAAGTTTAATTATTATTTTTAAGAGAGTGTATTTTGACGTTAAAAACATATATTTAGCTCTGCTGATAAAATCAATCTAATTATGAACAATCAGATAAATAAATATGTCGATAATAAAAAGTCATTAGTGTTTTTAAATCAGTACATTGTTTATATTCTTTTGTGTTTGTAGTATTTCTAGGTATAAATTTGGATTTAACTATGATACAAATTTTATGTGTATACAATGTAAATAAAAAATATATATATTTAAATGATAATGTTGTAATGTGAAGTAATTAAAAAAAAAACCTAGAACAAGATGACGCTTTTTCGTTGACCTGCAAGGGTATAGCAAAAAATTAAAAAAAAAAAACATATCTGATTGCGCAGTCTCGATTTCAATTATTTAAGCATACTCAAGGTAAAAGTAAATTATGGCTAACTTAATTCGTTTTGGAAATACAAAGTATTTTTTCAACGGTCAATTTGACCCGGCACTTGCAACTCGCTTAATATTAGAGAAAAAAAAATGTAAATAAAAAAGTTAGAATTTAGTGACTAACCCATATTTTTTCAATTTAAAGTTTTAACACAAACTTATTTTTTCTTTTAATGGAACACCCTGTTTATTTTATCAGCAATAGAAAGATCTCCTTATTTTTCTTTAATGCCACATTATATTTAATTGTCATAGTTCCGAAAATAAAATTACATTGTCTAAATAAAACACCCTGTATATTTTATCACCCTTAGAAAGACATTTTAAGGACCTTTAAGAATCTACCAATTTAATTATTTATAATTTGTGTGTTTCGGAAACATGGGCTTCCAAATTTTAGTGCGTATATATTATCTACTATTTATTAGATTTATATGTTCATATTTTTAAAACTATAAGAAATAAATATACATTAAATGTGGTATTTTGTTAAATCTCTTTGAAATATCTTTGTCACGGTAATACAATATACAGGGTATTTCGTTAAAAAATATCCTGATGATATCTATATTTCCTATAGCTTTTAAAGATACTTTTTAACTGATAATAAAATATACTGTGTGTTCCATTAAAAAAAACAACTTTGTGCTATAACACATTTCAATTCTCTGTGTACCAGTAAAGGCCTTGGAGTATATACTGCATAACATAATTATTAATTCGTTGAAAGGTTCTATCTCATCCTGTCAACATGGTTTTGTAGATAAAAGATCAGTAACTACCAATCTCTCAAATATAACCCAGTACATTAGTGAGCGCCTTGACTGCAGGATTCAGGTTGATGTGGTTTACACAGACATTGCTAAGGCTTTCGATACCTTGTGCCATAGGCGATTACTACCAAAGCTTAAATGCTACGGGTTAACAGACAAATTTATACGTTTTTAGAGAATTATTTAACTGATCGAGAGCAATATGTTGTAGTAAATGGTTTTCGTTCTGGTCCATATATAAGCACCTCTGAAGTACCTCAAGGTAGTAATCTTGGACCTTTATTATTTTTGCTCTTTTTAATGACGTTGTGAAACAAGTACATAGTTCAGAGGTGCTATTGTATGCTGATGATCTTAAAGTTTATAGAGGTATACAAGCACCTGAGGATGGCCAATTGTTGCAGGATGATATAAATAGAATTAGTAGCTGGTGTAAATTAAATAAATTGTTTATTAATGTATTAAAGTGCTGTATTATGACATATACGCGAAATATAAATGTTCTGAACATTGATTATGATATTGACTCCGTGGTGATTAATCGGAAAACTAGTGTGCGGGATCTTGGTGTTACTTATGATTGTAAATTAAGTTTTGTTGAGCACATATTGTCACAAAGTAAGAGTGCAAATCGAATGTTGGGATACATTATTCGAATTATCCGTTTGTTTAAGTCATTTGCAGCTATAGACTTGCTTTACAGCTCCCTTGTATGCTCTAAATTAGAATATTGTGCGCTAGTTTGGTCCCCTTTCTACAGTAAATACAAATATTCATTAGAAACGGTACAAAGTCGCTATTTAAAATGCAAATACTTTCGGGAAACAGGTACATATCTATACAATGCTCGGGAATTTTTAAGAAATTATTATAATGTTCCTTCTTTGGAAAAAAAGCGTATTTTTATAAGTCTCCTTCATTTACATGGGCTTATTCACAATTTAGTTGATAATACATATATGGTAAATAACCTAAACTATAGAGTACCAAGATTAAATAGAAGATGTTATGAGACATTTTACTGTAGAAGGGCAAGATCAAATCTAGCTTTAAGTGCCCCATTATATAGAATGCAACAACTGCATGATCGACACTGCCAGAGCATAGATATATTTAATCTATCGAAGAGTCAATTTAAAGCTAAATTAAAATTAATTTTATTCACTCCGGATGAGTGATGCTCTTTGTAATGTACCTATGTTATGTGTAAACCAAGTGTAATATATTTACATTTGATTTTTTTCTTAGGTTAGGTTTGCAGAATATCATATTATGTATTGTTCTGTAAATGGTTAGTTATTGTAGCAACTGTAGAACAAATAAATAAATAAATAAATAAATAAATTTAAATAAAAGTCAACAAACATTTTTTAGGTAAGTCACTGAATTCTACGTAAAAATCCTTAAAACTTTTCTATTTACACATTTTTCTATCTCTAATATCAAGCGACTTATAAGTGCCTGATCAAAATGACAAAATTTGAAAAACTCTATATCTCCAAAACGAATCAAGTTGACCATAATTTCATTTCACCACTGAATTTTTCAAAAATTAAAATCAAGATTATGCAATCAGGTTTGCTCATCTCTTTAGTTTTCGCTATACCCTGCAAGGTCAACGAAAAGGCGCCACCCTGTAAAATATTAATTAATATTATAAATATAGAGACAAAAAAATTAAATTTATTTATTTTTATTTTTTAATTTATGTCAGATATAAGCAAGCTACATTTCAGCCCATATTTTTCTAGAATATTATTTTTATGGCGACATGTTTTAAGTGAATATTGGTTTACTATCTTACTGTTTTTCTTTAAACGAACTGCTGACACTTAATATATTTTCTTTGTCGCCTGTGTTTCCTCTAAAAATATTTCAACATAAACAATAATTAAAATTGTATGTATAATGTCGTGGTTTATTATGAAATTATCTTATGAAAAAATATGAATATATAATTCGTTTTGGCACTTTACCAATGCTTTGGCTACTAGATGGGTAAGTAAAATGTTTATACCAAATTATATTGCTTAATCGAATACACCTTTTGTGAAATTACACCGGTCAACAAAAAAAAGATGTTTTGTTGGGTTTTCGTTCTTATGCTTAAATTCTAATTCTAGACATTGAAAAAACTTAAATTTTCATTTTTGGTTGTTAAAGTTTGCTTTTGTCTTTTATCACGTTGATAAGTAGTTACATTTAATCTTTAATTAATAATTAAAAAATTAAGAAATTTCTTTTAACTGTCTTTAAAGGGAGTAAAATACTTTGTATAATACACCAAGACAGTAGGGACTTTTTTCCTTGTGCTTTACAATATACATGGCCACCCCGCTACAATTGATGCTCCTATTTACTGAATGCGATTTCAGTAGGGCATCAACGGCAGGATTTAATATCCTACCGCTGGACAATGAAACTTGTGTAATAAGTAGACGCTGGTTTTCTATGCTATTCACCACGACTCAATACAGCCTCACTGATGAGTTCCTGTAAGGCAGGCGAAACCGGTCTGGGGAGAGAGTCGTGTTGGATAGCATAGAAAAGCAGGATGTTTTCTTTTAACTGTCTTTAAAGGGAGTAAAATACTTTGTATAAGGTGTTTTTCCTAGCCGGCAATCACTGTTGTGTTGCAACAGAGAATTACGCAACACAAAAGTGATTGTCGGCTAGGAAAAAACACCTGCCTACTGTTGACCACTATCTAAAAACGAATCATAATTTTGATTATGAAAACGGTAAAATCTTAGACCACCAAAGCAATTATAAAAGTAGGTTATTCCTTGAAATGTGCCATATTAAGAAAAATAAACAATCAATTAATTATAAATCTGATACTAGTCAACTAAGCAATATTTATTCGTATATTTTAAATTGTATGTAATATTTCCCACATTGTAAATAGTTGGTTTTAAATATTTTATTTGTAAAAATCAGTGTCCTATTGAGTATTATATTTTTTTGTTTTGTAAAAGAAATGGTGTGTGTTTTTTATCATTTAGGAATTTTAGTTATATACGTTGAAGATTTATTATTTTAAGATATTGTTCCTGTATCAATTTAAAAGTTACAATGTTTAAAGTGTCAAAGTTTTTAATTTTATAACTCTAAATCTGCCTTAAAACGGTTTTTAATTTTTTAAACAAAAATGGTGCATAAAAAAGCCAGGAAGTCAAATTTTCTGAGAAACAAATGGAGGTTTTAAAAATTATTTGTATTTTTGAAAAAAATCAGTGCCGTACTATATATTTTTTTAAAAATCTGTAGTTTACATCCCGTTCTGACGCCACTGGCACAAATAATTAAAAATCTTTTACGTTAAAAATTCCTTTTAGTACTTAGTAGGTGCATGTCAAATATCACGACAATATCTGAAATGGATTTAAAGTAATGAAAGGAAAACGATTTTTGTCCTAAAATTTTGACCCCCTGTAGCTTAAAAGTTGAAGAGGTTTAGGATATATGTTCATTCAAACTTTTCTTTCTAAAATAAGCCAAGGAATTATATCCTGCATTTTTAGCGATCAATTAAATTACACCCTGTATAAAAATCAGTGATTTTTGCCAAGAACTTGGTAAATGCTTTAAAATTTACAAAAGCAAACTTTATTTAAAAAATATACAGGGTGTCCGGGAAAATGTGGGAAATCTCTCGCACACGTATGGAACAGATGAAAATAACACGACAAGTTCCTATAAACTTTTTCCGTTTAAGCCCCCTGTGGAGATATGATCCCTTAAAGGGGGCAGCTAGAAATCGATTTTTCGTGAATAACTTTTAAAGCGCTCTGTATAATTTGATAATATTTTAGTGCGATGCATACTAGTAAAGACCTCTTAAAATAGTGCCCTTGAAACTTATGTCGCTTCTTTAGTTTGCCAGGGACGGACTAGTTTTCGCACATTATTGATAATATTTTTACGCCCTGTATGGTGAAGACACAAAAAATATGTTTTTGGGTAGTTTAAACCTTTTGCTAAAAAAGGTACTCTTGTTTGACATCGATAAAATGAGCCGTTTTCGAGTAAAAATTATTTTAACAATAAGAGTTTATTTTTGTTTAATAATACAATATTTTATTTTCGATGTAATTTGTAATTTTGATTCAGTATTGAAGTCCTCTCGTAGCAGGTCAGGAACTCTTATTATTAAAATAATTTTTTACTCGAAAACGGCCCATTTTATCGATGTCAAACAAGAGTACCTTTTTAGCAAAAGGTTTAAACTACCCAAAACAGAGTTTTTTAGTTTTTTTTAGCAAAAGGTTTAAACTACCCAAAAACATATTTTTTGTGTCTTCACCATACAGGGCGTAAAAATATTATCAACAATGTGCGAAAACTAGTCCGTCCCTGGCAAACTAAAGAAGCGACATAAGTTTCAAGGGCACTATTTTAAGAGGTCTTTACTAGTATGCATCGCACTAAAATATTATCAAATTATACAGAGCGCTTTAAAAGTTATTCACGAAAATCGATTTCTAGCTGCCCCGTTAGGGATCATATCTCCGCAGGGGGCTTAAACGAAAAGATTTTATAGGAACTTGTCGTGTTATTTTCATCTGTTCCATACGTGTGCGAGAGATTTCCACATTTTCCCGGAAACCCTGTATATTTTGGCGTGAGAGAAACTAAAATTTAATATGTAGAAGTCAGACCCAGAAATCGTGTTGACCGGTGTTATTAGGAATGTAACATTGTTTTCAGCTGTTTTACTATTCTTATTTTAATAAAATAAAAAAATTGTCTTTATTTTAAGTGCATTAATTTCCCTTTATTATTTTAGTAATATTTAATTCAGAAGTCGATTTTAAAATGTCTTTACGAAAATATCGAAAACCCAAAAATACAATCAGGTCCAGTACCAATATAAATTCATTTCATCAATCTATGGCAATGCCGTTGATAATTTTACAGTACTGTTGGATTTTTCCATTAAACGGCATAAAAGCAAGTAATAGTGCCTCTTTAAATGTACAAACTTTTTCATGGAAAATGCTCTATTGCTTATTGTGTGGGGTGTTGCACATAAACAATTTGATTGAAGTCTATATTAATTTTAGGAACAATGTATCGCCTACAACTATAAGTAAGTTGAATTAGTTTTTCTTTTTATATAAAATAAATTTTTAAATACTAAACAAAGTTTATTTTGACACTTTCTTAAATTGAAATTAAAAAAAAAAAAACTAAAAAATAAAGAAGCTTTAATTTAATTTAATAATTAATTTTTTATATACAGGGTGATTCAAAAATCGATCACGAAACTTAAGGGGTGATTTTACTTGACAAAATAAGGGGTAGAGCTTCATATATATATATATATATTTTTAAATGTCGTTCGTTTTCAAGTTACACGCCGTCAAAGTTCAATTTTTATTTTGATTTGCATTTATTTTTTTAACCAATCCAGTTGAAATTTGGCACACAAATCGAGCTCTGCAGATTCTAAAATTTTAGGATGAAAGTACTTTTTTAAATACCGCCAGAGGACACTTTACCTAAAACTTAAAATTTATTTACATCATATTTTTTTTATTTTGACAGATATCGCATCGCATCGCTAGGGGCGCCATTTCATAGACAATCAAAAACTTAAAAAATAAGGTACTCTATAATAAAGTCGATAAACCTCACCGTTTAGGCACCAATAGACATCAAAGTTTTCATCAATTTCAATCAAATTACCTACACACATACAGGGTGTCCAGTAACTCAGGGCGATTCTACAACAGAAATTAAGAAAAAAACTTCATTTAAACATATGTCCTAAATGTCTTAGTTTTTGAACTACGGTGTATTAAATATTTAAAAAAACTTACTAAACTAAGACGTTTAGGACATATGTTTATATGAAAGTTTTTTCTTATTTTTTGTAGAATCATTTGGTTAAAGTTTGTCGGTTGAGTTACTGGACACCCTGTTTGTGTGTAAGTAATTTGATTGAAATTGTTGAAAACTTTGATGTCTAATGGTGCCTAAACAGTGTGGTTTATCGACTTTAATAAAGAGTACCTTATTTTTTAAGGCGTCCCAGATTTGCCATATCTGTCAAATTAAAAGTTATGATATAAATAAATTTTAAGTTTTAGGTAAAGTGCCCTCTGGCAGTATTTAAAAACGCTTGTAACTCGAAAGCGACATTTTGAAAAAAATTTATATGAAGCTCTTCCCTTATTTTGTCAAGAAGAATCACTCCCTTCAGTTTCGTGATCGATTTTTGAATCACTCTGTATAGTTATGAAACTATTAAAGTTTTGTTAATTCTTAAAGTATACAAAATACAATAAAAAGCTTGATTTTTTCAATTTGCTGCCATATAAAAGATCTTTTAAAGAGCTTAAAGTAATAACCACATTTGATATGTTTATCTTTAATAATTTAGGAAATATGACCCTCCAAGTCTAAAGAATAATTTTAAATCTTAATTAGGCATATTACAGCAGTTGCTGTAAGAATTAAACTTTCTTCTGTAGTTATATGGCCATATTTCCAAAACTATTTAAGATACATGTAATTCGTGTACCTATCCATTATGAACAATGAAATAAAAATGTGTATTATATACCATCTGGTACTGTACCATCAAGGGTTTAAATTATCGTTATTGGTTTAAATGTTTTTCTTACACTTTAGTTAATTTCTACCAAGTATTTTTTCTGGGGGTTTTAAAATAGTTAGTTCTAAATAGGTATATATTTGTTACCACTCTTTTACAATTATGATGATATTCTGCATACTTATTACTTAAATTTTCTGCACTTAATTTTATGATTACATTCTCTAAACATGGTAAATATTTTTAGTGTTTTTATTGTTTCGGATAGAACAAGTTATTCAAACATTTTATTTTTTATATCTTACCTATTCATGGCCATGGATTGTTCGAGAATGGGCATCTGTTGAATGGTCTATGCGACATTATGAAGGTCCGACTATGAATTTAAAACGGACTGTAAATTTATTGGTTACAATTTTTTTAATAGTTTTAGTAGGTAAGAAAGTATACGAAGTATGGTAAAATCGGGTATGTTTATGAAAATTCCTTAAATAGCAAAATATTCCATTGAAATACAAAAGTAATTTTTTTTTATTTTAATAATTTGGATATATTGTTACCCTAATTCGAAAACCTTGTATCTCTAAAATTAAAAACTTTACACTAAATAAGAAAAACTTCTTCTATTATTTAAAATAGTAATATATTTAATTAATTGATACTTAACAGTTACATTTTGACTGAAGGTATGAGGTTTTTTCGTTATCAAGTTAGTGGATGGTGCACAAACCTCGACTTTAATTCTGGAGTTAAGCCGGCTGTCCATGAGAGCGGTTTTCCGCCCGCGTATTAAAAATACGCGCAGAAAATCCTCTGACACGTCCATTGTAGCGGAAAATATTAAAGCGTTTTGTTTTGAATATGGTGATTTTATGTTAAAATTTTCTTTGGTTAATACTAGGGTTCTGAAGGTCACTAGATGTCAATCATCATCTGTCTGTGGGATGGCAAATGGATTAGACAATGAATAATAATAAATCCAGCAAATTAGGCAACTTCTGTTAATGGCTTGTCTTAGTCTTTTATTTACCACATACACTTTTTTTGTTACCTACTTACCTTAGAGTACAAGCTAGACGCTCGCCTGCAGTTATTGGCTCACGAACTGTGTGGGACTTGCTAATAGTTGACTCAACTTTCTGTAACAATTTGTCAAAATGTTCCTTTGACAATTTTTAAATAATTCAAGTGTTTTTTTATCATCATGTTATCTTAACTCCTTTAATAAGGTATATTAGCCATGAACTTTTCTTTCTTAAAAAATTTTCTAACCCAAAACCTGTGCCTCCTTTTTTGTCTTTTTGGTCGTATTGAAAGTAGGATAAATATCTTTTTTCGCCAAATATCATACTGAAGTAAATAATTAAAATAAGTGTAGTTAATGTCGTCCATAACACTTTTTTTATTTAAAATGGATCTTTAATGTCTTGTCTTATCTTCAAGCAATAACAACTTATCAACTAGTTGAAGGTTATAGTTCCTGGCTATTAATTTGAAAAATCCACACAATCTAGTAGAAAACGCAAAAAAGTTAACTTCATCTAAACTTCTTTGCGGATCCGCGTCGAAAATGGCGGGAAAAACATTTTAAATTTGCACTAACCAATCACAACGCTGAATTATCATCCACGAGCGGAAAACCGCTCTCATGGACAGCCGGCTTTGCAAGGTTTGCGAATTAGGGTAACGATATTTCATTATTTTTAAAAAGAATTCTTTAAAAATATGTGATAGTCGAGATATTATTCAATATAAGAATTTTGCAGTACCTACAAAAAATACCTAACATTAGATAGAGATTTATGATTGATAAGCTGCATTTTTATTTTTATTTTTAGTTGAATATTCAGTAGTGGTCATACCAACTCATTTAAATGAATACTTAACTTTCTGGCACGAAGCTACTCCTACTGCTGTGTTTTTGAAAGTTTGTTACCTCGTAAGTCTGTTCTAGGGCTGGCAACCAAAACCGGTTTTTCAGTTAACCGGTTAACCGGTTTCGGTTAACCGCGGTTTTGGCCAAAGCCGAAAACCGGTATTCGAAAACCGGTTTCGAATATCGGTTAACCGGTATTTGAAAACCCGTTTTTGAATACCGGTTAACCGGTTTTAAAAACCGGTTTTCAAATATCGGTTAACCGGTTTTTAAATACCGGTTTTTTGGATATTCGGTTTTCGAATACCGGTTTTTGGATAATCGGACCAAAATCGAAAAGCGGTTCTTCGAATATCAATTAATAGGTTTTTGGTTGATTGCGGTTTATATCTAAAAAAAGAAAAACCGTTTATTTTGTAAAATCGGATATTGGTTGACAGATTATACAGGGTGGTTCATTTAACCTTAGACAGGCAAATAACCAGAAAACTGCGCATTTTAGAAGAAAATGTTTCTAATAAGAATTGTTTGAAATAAAGGGGCAAATTTAATGGTATTATTATTTAAAACTTTAATATATCGGGATTCTTACGATTAAAATCGGTATTGTCAATAGCATGTCGGCAGCACTATATTTGCGGTCATCCAGAAATCCCATGTTGACAGATTTAATACAATTTTTCTTATAATATACGTCGTGCCAGCTCGCTACTTGCAGTGTGTTGAACACTAGCAGGTCAAAAATTAGACAAAAAAACATTCCGGATAGGATGACTAATCGAGCTTGCTTAGTGGCACGACGTATATAACAAATATGTACTAAAAACTACAACTTACTATAATAATACACTAAATTAAAATTTAAAAATCACCACTTTTCCTTTTCTGTTTTTTATTAACCAATAAACCAAGAAAAACACCGAAAATAGAATACCAATTTTAAACAAAGAGGAAAAAATAAATTATGTATGTATGTATGGAATTTTTATATCACCTTTTATAATCTTGCATTTTATTAACAGGGATGTTATATTTTTATTCTTATTTATATTTAACCAATTTCTTTTAAAGAATATTCTAGGATGAATAATGATTATCACTTAACACCACAGCTCATGGCCAAATCCGTAATCAACGCAAAAACGATTAATAGAGAATAATTACTTTTCGATTTTCTGTTAACTGTGGTTTAGAAAAGCCTTTTTCGGTTTTGAGAACCGTTTTCGGTTCTCGGTTTTAAAGACCGTTTTCGGTTTTCGGTTTTAAAAACCGATTTCGGTGTATCGGTTTTGAAAACCGTTTTCGGTGTATCGGTTTTGAAACCGTTTTCGGTTTTTCGGTTTTAAAAACCGGTTTTTAATACCGGTTTTTAAATATTCGGTTAACCGGTTTTTACCAGCCCTAGTCTGTTTATGTTGTACTATTGGGATAGAAGTTTAGATTTTTATAGACGGTCAATATCTTTGATGCTAATATCTAAGTCAAGATCCGAATAGGAAGCGACTTGCATCCATCTGTTTACCGGCAAAAACTATTTCATATTAAATATAATATTTAAACAATGGTATTGACACAAGGTTTTCGAAAAATTATGGTTAAAGGCTATATTTAAATTCAAAAAATTACCTTAAAATTTTTGACACACCCTGTACTCGAGGTTGGGTCAAATACTGAAATTTGGTATTCGAATACGAAAAATCCGTAAAAAAGTATTCAAATACCGAATATTTTTGAGTACCTACAAAAAAAGTATTCGAATACTCGGTGTTCATGAATACCACGATTGGGTATTCATGAATACTGAAGAGCAAAAAAACCTCTTTTTCTTGAAAAAGAAACTCATTCTTATTTTCCTACGTTTTTCCATAACAAAAATTCAGTGGCGTACCTTGTTTTGCTTAAAAACTAATCATTTCAAGCATACAAGACGACTCCCAAATTTTCCAAAAAATAACTTTTCTATTTTTTAAACTATTGACTTCACTTTTGGAATGGGGGTACATGTACATACTATCTACGATCTACCAGATAGTCATGATTTAAACTGACATAATAAAATTTATTATACATATCCCTTTTGTGTAAAATGGAGATAAATACATATTAGTCTAACCCGAGATCTAACCTTTAACCTTTTGTGGAAAAAAAAACATTTTTGCAGTGAAAAAAAAATAGAAAGTTTGTTTTACAAATAAAAAACCTGTAAGTCAATTTGCTTAAGTGAATTTGTTATAAACAACAATTTAAGAATAATATGTGGACAGTGTACACTGTACACTTAGTTGCAAAAATGTTTAATACATAGAAAACATAGTTTGCAATGTCACTTTTTATATGTTGTGCTTAGTTACTGGTTATTTTTTTAATAGGAAAATATTTTTGTTTGCAAAAATAAATGTGTATCTGTTCAAAATTACTCACCTATTAGGACCATAGAAGCAACTGATGAAGATTTAAAAAACAAATTAAAGACATTTTTTTAATTTGTAAAACTAACTTTCTAAACTGTTACTTTGCAAATGATGATATATATGACTTATATTAAATTTAACCCCATCGTCGTCAGCAAAACCACCGCGAACATGTTTTAACCCGCTTAAGATGCATAAAAAGTAACGTAATATTCATAAAATAAGCAAAATAGTATTTAAATTCAGGATTTGATACCAAAATATAGGTACTCGAATAACAGTATTCGAATACCGGTTTTCGAATTCTGGTATTCGAATACCAGTATTCGAATACCAGAATATTCAAAAACGATATTCAGAATCAAGGTTAGTTTATATTTATAAGGTTGCGACAATTCCTCAACTTTTAGGCGGTTCGAGGTCGGGGACGCAAGGAAGGGCACTCCACAAAGAAAAGTTGGCAAGACTGGGTAAAATCAAAGCTGATGATCAATCCAGTGGCGTCTAGAATTTGCGCATTTCATTTTGCATTGTTTTGGAAGTGATATTTGTTGAAAGATGTAATTCCAAATGTTTTTTTATTTAAAGTAAAAGAATTTACAACTTATTAATAATTAAAAACTATTGTGTAAACGGTTGTTCCACTAATACAATAAACTGTATATCTCCGGCACTGAACAACATGGCCGAAAAATGGGATATGTGACGTCATAACACGTCAAAGCAATATGGCCGAATGTCGTGACCCTATATAGACCGACTTTGATTCAGAATAAGGAATACCGAATACTGACCAAAAGAGTATTCCGTCGAATACCGAATACCAAACACATAAATCTATTCGAATAGTATTTGAATACCGCACAAATGTATTCTGAATAGTATTGAGAATATCGAGTATTCGAATACTACCCAACAGATGGGTGCAGAACGCTTCCTATTCGGATCCCTAACTATTAACTTTGACAACATTATATCATGCGAATTAATTAATAAACCTGGAGATAAATCTAGATTTTGTTGTCCCAGTTATTCGGCACGATGTCGATGGTACATCACTAAGTTATCCTTTTTAGTTCTCAACGCTACAGTTTCCATTTATTTGGATTTTTAAAGATATTTTGATTATTATCATTAGTGTTCTGTTCATGACAAGACTAAAACAAATCCAAAAACGACTTTTATTCCTAATTAAAATGCAAGCTTTGTTCGCGGGTTCGATTCTGAACCGGTTCTGGGACTATTCGCATGCGCAGTGAAAAAGCAGCGTTCGCGGTTAGTAAAATCCTGAATTTTTAGTAACAGTTCTGTGTTCGCGGGTTACAATGGAATCAGTTCGTTACCGGTTCGTAACCTGATTAGCAGTCCTGGGATTTTTGTTGGAACTAAAAGTTCAGTTCGGAATTTCATGCGCATTGTCGACATAGTCAGCTGTTTTCTGTTTTTGTGGTACAGAAATAAACCGTTGTATTACAGTTTATTTGTTTCTGCCACTTTTTATGCAGGTTAATATACCTGTTGAATATTTTTATATTTTTGTGATTCTGAGCGTATATAAACAAAGGATTTTTAATTGTATTCCGTATGAATGTATGTATGTAATAAAATAAATAGAGATTTAATTAAAAATATAGACAATATTACAAGATTTTACCATTTCTTGTTGTTTGAATTTTATCTTTAGTTAAATACACATAGGTACTTATGTTAAAAACGAGAGGAGGCAGGGAATCCCTCGTCTTCCGCCGAGAGACCTCGAGTGGCATTCGACAGTATAACAATTTACCTTTTTGTTTGAATTTCTTTTTTTTTGTATAGTATCCAATTTAACCATAAAAAATCCTAACCAAAAGGCTAGGTTAGAATACATCCTCAGCTGTATAGAAAATCGTTCGCGGTAAATAAAAATTCCGAACTAATAAATAACTAGACATGCGCTTTAAAACAATTCTAAACCAGTTCGGTTCTGGTTCAGAATCGGTTCATTACTAGACCCGCGAACAAAGCTAATGAAATTGATCTAGTTTATTTTTTTATGTTAAGTTTTACCTTTATTCTTATGCCCATAATTTTTATTATTTAGGAGAATCTGAACATCTAAATTGGTAAGTTGCCTTGTTCACCCTAGGCGGCGTAGTTCAACCTATATAGCATCTCCGCCCATTGGATAGGATTTTAAAAATATAAAGTTTTTTTTTTTTACTGAAAAATGTTAACTTGTCCAAAAATTCAGCACACATTAATTTAAACCAAACATTTGCGCAATTAGCGTCCTTTTTAATAGAGACTTACATAAAGGGTGATGCATCGCCGGGCGAGACATAGGAAATCCCATGTAATTTTTAATAGGGTCAATTATTGGCTCTAATTATTTTAGAGAAAAATTTATTAAAGTTTATTGAAGAGCATGCAAATCTATGTAGGTACATGGTAAAAACTTTAGATTTTTCGGTTAACCCGTTTGCCAGTTAGATGCTAATATATTTTTAAAAATTGTTACATTATTATCGCCTCATATTTATGAACAACAATAAAAATACCAGTTAGCGTGTCATTACGTTGTCGAAATTTAGTGCTTTATTGTTATCAAAAAATCGTACAGTGAAAAGATTAAAGTTGTATTTAACAAACGAATTAAGTTGGGTTAAACTAAACTAGAGTAACAAATTTCAAGTGAACTTATGACATTTATAATATTTCTTACATGCTTTAATAAATTATTAATATTATTACAATAATTAATATGTTGAAAATAAACTTAAGATTTAAGAAAATTTTCAAATATTCCTCCATTGACTGCTAGACAATAACCCAGACGTTCTAAAATTGTCTTCTTACATTGGCTAACTGGTAAATTGAAATTTTATTGCATTCTGCAGAAATAGCATTTTTTAGCTTATCTAGATTAGAGTAATTTTTATCCTCGTATATCATGCTTTTTAAATGGCCCCAGAGGAAAAAGAATTTATGGTGTGATTTGGGCCAATAACATTTCCATTAAAAGCATTGTGTAAATATTCCCGAACAGCCAGGGTATTATGTGTCGGGCAGCCACCCATTTGGTACCAAATTTCCTGATTTTCCCTGGATACATCATTTAAAGCGGGTAAAATTAGTTCTTCGAGTAGTTCCAAATAAAATTCTGCATTTAAATTTTGATTAAGAAAAAATGGTCCAATAATATGTTGTCCGAAAATCCCCACCCAAACATTTACTTTCTGTGGATATTGCGTCCTCGTTTCGACAAATCTGTGTTGGTTTTCTTTGCTCCAGTATCGGTAATTTTGATGAATGGGTTCATTGTTTAACGTAAATGTGCACTCATCAGTAAAACAAATATTTCTTAAAATTCCCTGTCCATGTCGTTTGCCCTTTCCATCATGTCAAAACAAAATTCCTGCCGTCGTAGTTCATCCCTATCCCTTAGCTCTTGATGTCTTTCATATTTGTATGAAATAATGTATTTATACCTTTTCAAAATCCGGAACACTGTTTGATCTTTTCCTATGATATCCTAAAGTTTCCTTGTACTCACCTTCCCTTCATTTTCTTCCACGTGTAATAAAATTTCCAAGTCTATCATCTCTTACATTTTCTTCTCTTTGATACTCCCTAGCTTCACATCTGCAGTTATTTATCACTGTGCCTTTGGTCTCAAATTTTTTGATAGTCCTATCGACTGTTGATTTTCCGGGTATCGGTCTATTCGGATACTGAGCAGCGAACATGTCTGACCCCTTTTGGTAACAATTTCCTTGATAGTACCATTTAATCATCAATACTTTTTCTTCAGTAGTATAACTCATGGTTAATCTTTTCGCTCTACGATTTTTTGATAATAATAAAGCACTAAATTTCAAAATGACAACGTAATATAACGCTAACTGGTATTTGTTCATAAATATGAGGCGATAATAATGTAACAATTCTTAAAAATATATTAGCAACTACCAAACGGGTTAACCGAAAAATCTAAAGTTTTTACCAGGGACGTAGATTTGCATGCTCTTCAATGAACTTCAATAGAATTTTTCTCTAAAATAATTAGGGGAGCCAATAATTGCCCCATTAAAAATTACATGGGATTTCCTATGTCTCGCCCGGCGATGCATCACCGGGTATATATGTTACTGACACACACAATATTCAATTTTGCTTCAGTAAGACGGGCTTTCCGGACCTCTCCTACATACATATCTCTTTTTAAGGAACCTCAAAAATTTTAGTAGTTTATAATGGGCTGCAACTTACCCTACCATCCAAAAGTGTCCCAAAAATATTTTTTAACGTTTTGACGTTTTGGAGTTCAAAATAAACTGTTAAAAACTGTTTTTCTAGGTAGACAATATAGAACTCTGGCGTACGACAAGAGAAGACTATGGAAAACTCTTAGGTTTATGCGAAATGATAAACAAAACATTTTCTTGGCTTATTATTATTTCCTATGTTAGTAACATTGAATACCTGTTGCTTATCGGATTTGAAGTAATTTCAGAGACTTCCTTAAATTTTTGGACAAGAACTGCACAATTTTTTCGAATAACCTCGTTAATTATAAGACTAACATTAGTATGTTTTTTGGAGGAATGGTTTATGATGAAAATAAAACGATTGGTGATATTTTAATTTCTGTTCCTTCGGATATTTTTAATCTAGAGGTATCAATGCATAATTTTTTTATATTTTAGCAAAATTAAAATACGGTTAAAAAGTCAAACCAATGACATTTAAAGAAAAAAATATACCTATGAAGCTGTGCCATTATTTTATCATGTATCATCGCCTTAACCCAAGCAGCAAGCTGACGTCTCTTTTGGGTCATTTTTGGTCACATTTAGTCAGCAAAGACGTCATAAGATGACGACAAAATGACGTTAAATTAACCTCCCTAAGTCACAGACGAAAGACGTCCCGTTAATGACGTCTTTAATTTTTATTGAAATAATTTTTATTAAAAGCTAAAATGATACGATATTTTATTTGAAAATTGAAATAGGAAGAAACTCCTTACTGCTTCCACTTTCCTTGCACTGCAAGGTCACATCTCTCGGGACACTGTCCAACCCGGAGATGCAGATTTATAGATAAGCTGAAGATATTTCTTTCAAAGCTAATTAAGATCACCAACTGCAAACCGGTCTCGAACTATTTTGGTCTCATCGGTACGGTGTAGCAGATAAAAAGCGAAGATGTTGAATAAACGTAGTAAATTATTGTCCATGGCGCCATCTATCGGTAGAGTTTTTCCTATTTCAATTTTGTAAAATTATTAGCCTTATTTTTCTGTCATATGATATTTCGGTTGGATTTTGACACGAATCATATAATGACACAAAATTTTTCTGGCAGGTTTTCTAAACATGACGTCATTAGATTTTTATGAGCAAGTATGACAAAAAAATGACGATAAAAAGACGTCACTTCAACGACGTCAAAAACACGTCATTAAAATGACGTTAAAATGAAGTCATAATTTTGGTCTGATGACGTCCTATGACCAAAAATGACCAAAAATGACGTCATAATGACGTGAGCTTGCTGCTTGGGAAGTTTTGTAATTGATTTTGAATCACCCTGTATAATTTGTAATATTGCATGTGTTACAAATTCGAGGGCTACCGTTGGGATATCGAAAAAGGTAAGAGATACAGGGTGGGTTTAATTGGGACAAAGTTGCGCATTTTTATGCCTATTAAATTTCCGTTTCCGAAAAAAAACGTAAATTTTGCGAAACAGGTTTTACTTTTTCTCATTTGATTTAAAGAGATATCTTAAAATAAATGACACACTATCATTCCCACTTTTTCATTCTTCAAAATGGTGCCCTCAAAATTAAGATCCGACATTTCTATTTTTTTTTTCTTGGTTTTGGTCCCTTCAGGTCAATCCACCACTCTCCCCCTTCGGTACTATAGCTGCCCAGGGCTTCGTCGGCGGAAAATCTGGATAATCGAGCTCGTAGCTCCCAGAAATTCAAAAAGAAAACAAATAATTCAACAATCGATGCAATGCATAAATTGTCGGCTGTCAAACCAAGATCTCGCTACTGGTGTTACGTATAACCTTCACTTTCACTACTGACAGTTCCCATGGCACGCCCATCTATTTCCCGCCATTTGAGAAATACCTCGTGTTCACCACCAAACAGGATACCATCAGCTTCTAGGAATCTTCGCTCACAGCCTTAGATCCAGAAGAAAGATGCCGTCAATTTGGCGTGAATCTTTCCTTGATCCCCGAAGGTAAAAACGTTCGTACGACACCTCTAACCGCCACTCCGGGAAGAACTTTGTAATCCTCTACGCACGTCCGCACTGTTCGGAGGTGTTTGACTAGGTAAGGTTGCCTGCGTAAGCCTTGCAACATGGTGCGGACCATACGTCACATAATATGTATTTTGCTCATTATTTAATGAAGTTTTTAACAGTGTAGTTTGTGTTTTTTGTCAATATTAAAGAAACACTTTAAATACTGTTAATTCCAGTTGTTACTGTAACTTCTTTATTTCCTATTAATAAATTATTGATTATTCTAGCTGATTTTTAAATATTGTATATCGCGCTCTTCGTTCTCATAGCATTATCCGTTTAGACATCCTTGTTTGCCATGTTGGCGCCAATAAGGAACCAGAACCAACTGCAGTGCGGTGCATATGTGACGTAATGAGGCAACCTACCTATTAAACGATCTGTCCGTTACCCTCCTGGTATGGATGGTGGAGGGGAGGATAACCATCTGAATGTTTTAAAAAGTGTCCGTCGAAAGGAGCAACTTAAGGTGGCGACCGTAGCCAGAGGAGATTTTTAACCAATGAGCATGAATTATTAGAGTGAGATACAAAATAAAAAAGGACAGATAGATACAAAATGAAAAAGGAAAGAAATACCAAAATCCTCCACTGGCTACTGTGGCGCCATCCCAACTTGCTACATTCCGATGGCCACTTTTTCAACTTGTCCGCCATAAAAGATGGTTATCCTCCCCTCCACCATCCATTAATTTTGTAGTAGTATTTTATTTTTATTTTTTTTAGGTTGCAAACGCAGTTGTAACGTATGAATTAGTAATAATGCAGTTTGTTCAAAATATTAGGCAATTAAAATAAAATTTACAATTATAAAAGTAATAAAAAAGCTTTTTCATTGCGTATTTTTTTATCCTTCTCCGACCAATTATCTTCCTAACGCTGTCTCTAGGGGGTATATGCTCTAAGGGTTCACCTCCTCGATGACATCTAGAAACCCAAGTTTCAGAAGCCTATAAAAATGTGTTTCATGTGCTTACGTCATACCATAACATAACCTATTATAAAATTTCAAAGATTTTTCCCGGACACAAAAATTAATTTAAAAATAGGCGCGCCAAAAGTCCCCCTTATTGTTTGAAGTTCTAAAGAATGTAGGTACGACTAAAGCTCGAGTGGGAAAAATGATATTACCCCATGGTCCTGTAGATACACCAGTTTTTATGCCGGTTGGGACACAAGTAAGTAGCCGCAAAACCAAAGAGACATCTAATATTTGAAAATTTATGTGATTCCCGGCATATATTTTTCAGGGAACCCTAAAAGGAATGTTGCCCGAACAATTCAAAAACCATGGGTCTACAAATCATGCTTGCAAATACATACCATTTGGGAACGAGACCAGTATGTATTAAGATAATTAATTCTAAGGTGGTACAAGCTACAATATACTAATTTTTTTAGGGTCCAGATATTCTACACGCAAAGCCGGAGGCCTACATAGAATTTATGAACTGGGATAGAAACTTATTGACAGATTCGGGAGGCTTCCAGATGGTGTCTCTACTGAAAATTAGCCGAGATCCCAGAGCAAAGGTGTTAAGTTTCAATCGTTGAATGAACATAAAGATGAAGTTATGTTAACGCCAGAACATTCTATAGAGATTCAAAATGCTATAGGTGCTGATATAATTATGCAGTTGGATGATGTTGTCAAAACTACTGTGCCTGATAAGGATAGAATAGAAGAATCTGTACATAGGTAGAAGAAAATGTAAAGTCCCCAGTTAAATTAGTCATTTCACAAAGTTTTTGAATTTTCAGAACTACAAGATGGTTAGATAGGTGTTTAAAAGCACATAAAAATCCAGAAACTCAGAAATATATTTCCAATAGTTCAGGGAACGTTATATGAAGATCTTAGAAAAATTAGTGTGGCTGATCATATTAAAAGAGATGTCAATGGATTTGCAATAGGAGGATTAAGGTAAAATTTTGTTTTTAATTTCGAAAATACACACCATGTGACAAAAAATGTATGAATAAGCACAGCTTGTTTGTACATTATTAAATATAGTTTGAGTGATATTCTTTTTACAATGACATACCACAAACTACAAAGTTTTTTGACTATTAATGATTTCAATGTTTACATTACAAATTAATTTTTTGAATGGCCTTAATCACTAATTGAGCTGCTAAGAACCAGACGGGACCATCCCACAAATCAAAGAGGTTCAAGTATTACTTTCAATAGCATAAAGCTTTTTTTTTTCGCTTTCGGGTTTTCGTAGTGTGTCATATAATGTTTTTGTTGTAGTAAGTGGCATGTGTGATAAAATTGGGTAGAATTTTTTGACCAAGGAAAGCTTCTATTCTGTCATTTAAATCCCTCATTAATTTATTTTAATACAGCATAGTATTAAAGCCGGCCTAGCTTAGTAAATATTTTTAAATCAAGTTTTGGCAAGCTTGCGCAAGCACTCTGCCACTCTGCCAACGCTCCACCTGTGCGTCAAAACAGTGACACCATCGGCAATATATCGGTTAGATACAGGGTTTGATCATTTTTAATGTCGGCACTATTGATAACTTCTTTGTGTGGAGATACGAAGGCGGTTAAATTAGCAACGTGGTAGCCATTTTTCCGCCGATTAGACACTGCCAACAAAAAAACAATTGGTTTTCCAATTTATTGCAAAATACACTTTTTCAAATAGAACACCCTGTATATTATATCAGAGTCTATCAAAGAACATTAAAAAAAAGTCCCATGTTAATGTGTCCAATCTCTTAATAGTTTTCGGAAATATGGCCATCTTCCGGGGTGATGATAGTGAACTGGCATTTTTAAAATAGAACACCCTGTATATTGCATTACCAGTAAATAGATATTTTAGGGAGCTCCAAGACTCATTTGATATGTCTATCACTTATAGTTTTGGAAATATGGCTGTTCATATCTAGAATAGAAGATATAATGACTATTTTGTCATCTTCAACATACTTAGTGCTTTGAGCTTGGAGCTGTAAAGATGATGAAAATTTAACATAATTTTTCATATTTGGATGCCCATATTTCCAAAACTATAGGAGATAGACATATCAAATGTGGTATTTTCTTAAAGCTCTTTAAAATATCTATTTAATGGTGATGCAATATACAGGGTGTTCTATTTAAAAAATGCCAGTTTACTATCAAATTCCCGAGGATGGCCATATTTCTGAAACTATTAAAAATTGGATATAACACATGAGGACTTTTTTAATGGTCTTTGATAGATCTTTCAAATAGTGATATAATATACAGGGTGTTCCATTTAAAAAAGTATATTTTTACAATAAATCAAAAACGCGATGTTCAATTGTTTTTTGTTGGCAGCACGTTAATCAGCGGAAAAAATGCTACTACTTTGCTAATTTAACCGACTTTGTATCTCCAATAATAATGAAGTTAGCAATAGTGCCGACTTAAAAAAATGATCACCCTATATATGTGGTTGGCCCTGGCTGGTTATTCAACACCTCAATTGTTACTTATGAATACCTTTATTTTTTAAAGAGCCATTAAAAACTTTTTAGTGGTGGAGAAAGCAAAGATGACTTTTGGAAGATTGTTCATTTGTGCACTGACCTGTTACCAAAAAATAAACCAATATATTTGATGGGGGTGGGGTTTGCAGTTGATTTAGTTGTGTGTTCTGCTTTAGGTGTTGACATGTTTGACTGTGTTTTTCCTACAAGAACAGCAGTAAGTTATATATAAAACTAAGTTAATTATAAAAGTAAGGATTTATGGAAAAAATTCACCAGTTTTTTCTGATTTTTTTGTAGGTCCTCTTCCAAGACGTTGTTTGTTCATTTTTCTTTAAAAACGGTATTCAATCAAACTAACAATACATAATATTAATATTTTTTTAGAGATTTGGTTGTGCTTTGCTCATGACTGGGCAAATAAATCTTAAAAAGAAAAAATATTCAACAGATCTTTCACCCATTGATAAAGACTGTAGTTGTAATACCTGTAAAAAATACACGAGAGCATACCTACATGGGATTGTCAATGATTTGCCAGTAGCTTGTCATTTGGTTACTGAACATAACATAGCATTTCAGTTAAGGTAAGTTTATATTAAAAATATATAAAACATTCAAGGACATTATTTTATTATGTTAATTTTTGATAGAAACATTCATAACATTTACTATTTTTCATTTTTTTAACATGGCTTAAATTTTACTTTTAGACTCTATATGGACCTAAAATTATTTATTTAAAATATTAACTTTCTGGTTAGTTGGATTTAAACTTTTTACCACAAATATAATACAGGGTGGCCCACCATATTCGACACGGTCTGTAGCTGGATAACCAGTGGGGTTTTTAAAACAAGTAAATACTGAAACATATACAGGTCGGATAAGACCACAGTATAAAATTATTTTAGTCTATACAGGGTGTCTCAAAAAAGTGTGACATATTAAAGTTATATTTTTTAAATGGAACACCCTATATTTTATGACGGTTTTAGATTCTACTTTAAAAAATAACTCAAGTTTGTTTATAGTACTAAGTGTCTAATTTTATTCGTTTTTGTGATATTTAATTTTTTTGAAAAATGCAGAGGTAAAATTAAATTGAATTTACTTTAACACTTTAAACTTTAAAATATGTAACAAGATTAGAAAAAGTCTGCCATATCATATGTAGGTCAAATCAGGATCAAATATTGTACAGGGTGATCAAAAAATCATTTAAATTTTTCAGAAAATCAAATAGCCATATCTCTCTTATTTTAAATGGAACACCCTGTATTTTTTGACGTCACATGATGACAAATAAAATACTCTTTCAAATGGTGTATAGGTTGCCTATACCTATCTTTTGTGCTTTTTAGTAAAATCTGTTTTTACAAATTTTTAGTCCAAATGTTTATTTAAATTAAAGTTGGCTGTGACATTGCAGCCATTAATATTTTTCTTAAGAAAATAACAACGACCGTTTATTGATTACTCAGTGTTTTAGTCAGTTCAAAAGAAATTTCAATGATTTTAAATAAAAACCCTTCTTCTACAACAACAAGATGATATAATACATGGTAGGATGTGAAAAAATGATTTACTTTAGTCTAGAGTTAATCTTGAAAAATATTCCTGGAGAAACCCTCTGACAACTTTAATAGTTGCTTTAAAAAATTTGACACAGAGATTATGGATAATGGAAGAAACGAGTTATAGGTCACAGAATGTCGTCATAACTGACCAGAGGCGTTATTAGGATTGTTTAAAAACACAAGTTTTATCATTACCACATTCAGCTGAAATAAGTGTTATTGGAAGTAGCATTATAAGCAACTCATAAATTTTTTTCTTTGAATTTTAAAAATAGTGGCAGATAATACAAAATCTGTTAATTTTGTGCTTTTTTCCAACAAATTTACGTTTTGCAATAACGGCTTAGTAAATAGGCATAGCTATTATCACAGCCTACTTACATTTAAATAGACATTTGGAATAAAAATATGTTAAAACGGAATTTACTTAAAAAGAATAAAAGATAGGTATAGGCACCTACCATTTGAAAGAGCATTTGGTTTGTCATCATGTGGTGTAAAAATACAGGGTGTTCCATTTAAAATAAGAGAGATATTACAATTTGACTTTCCAAAAAATTGAAATTATTTTTTGATCACCCTGTATAATCTATGATCTTGATATGACCTACGTATGATAAGGCAGACTTTTCCTAATCTTGTAACAAATTTTAAAGGTTAAGGAGTTTATATTGTTAAAATAAAATTAATTTAATTGCACCCCTGCATTTTGAAAAAAATCAAATATCACAAAAACGAATAAAATTAGACATTTGGTACTATTAAAAAACTTAAATTATTTTTTATGTAGAATCTAAAACCGTCATAAAATATAGGGTGTTTTATTTAAAAATATATTACTTTGATACTTCACACTTTTTTGAGACACCCTGTATAGACTAAAATAATTTTATACTGTGGTCTTATCCGACCTGTATATGTTTCAATATTTACTTTTTTAAAAACCCCATGGTGATCCAGCTACAGACCGGGTCGATTATGGTGGGCCACCCTGTATTGTAATGCCGTCTTTAATTGTATGACACCTGTGGCTTTTTTATCTGAATTCTACTTTAGTAATTCAGGATAACTTAAATAAAAATTAATTTTAGTAACATTCTGTAAACTAACCAGTTTTTTTACATAATTTTCTTTTTAGGTTAATGAAGACCATCAGAGAAAATATTTTAAATGGAACTTTTGTAGAATTTGTACAGAAATTCATGTTAGATTTACATCCAGACAAAAATTATCCAACTTGGGTTTCCGATTCTTTAGCTGCTGTGAATATTACACTTTTATAATATTTTCTGCACACTTTAGTTAATTATAACTTTTTTTGCGATTGTTTTAGCAGTGGTGGCTTGTAGATTTAATTTCATAAATGGCGAAAAATTATGCACCTTAATCAAAATTGTGTCATTTTAAAACAAACATAAATTTTGTCATTTTTGAAAAATTACTTTAATATTCATTAGCCACCACTGTGTTACCTATGTCCCATCCAGTATTCCTAACCAAAAATAAGTAAGAATTAGTGAAAAATAAATTTCACTTTACATAATATTCACCCTAGTCACTTCCTTTTAAAAGGTGTTACTTAATTTTCATTCCATTTTTTTTAGTAGTAGATAGATTGTTAATCTAATTTTATTTGGATATTGTTAGGTAAGGTACTTACTTTTTACAATTTATTTTGTACAATGAAGTGTTTTCAATAAAGAAATAAAATATTAGTATGTTGCTTTTGATTAAAAAATATCATATATGATTGATTAAAACTAAAAGATCTACAGCAGATCTTCTTTCCTTCGTATCACATTGTTGGAATAAGTCCCAGATCGTTGCTCTTGATATATCCAAAGCTTTTGACCAGGTCTGGCATGCCGCACTTCTTAATAAACTTCCCTCCTATGGTCTTTCAACTAAACTTTGTACTTGGCTCTCTAGTTATCTATCTGATCGACGTATATCAGTTATTGTGGACGGCCATTCTTCAAGCTTTCACCAAGTAAATGCTGGAGTTCCTCAAGGCTCAGTTCTGGCACCAACATTGTTTCTTCTTCACATCAACGACCTTCTCTCGTCCACAATTAATTCCATTCATAGTTTCGCCGACGATAGTACCCTTCACTCCAGTTTTCAGGTTCCTAAACCCATCACTAAACCTGACTTGGAAAACAAACGCAGAGCGATGCAGATATCTCGTTTGCAGGATCTTAATTTAATATTGGATTGGGGCGCCAAAAATCTCGTCCATTTTAATGCATCCAAAACACAATCCTGTTCCTTGTCGCGAAAAGAGTCATCAAATAGTCATCCTCTATTTATGAGCGGCCAAGTTTTACAGAGCAAAGACACCTTCAATTTTGTGGGCGTCACATTTGAAAGTAACCTTAACTGGCATAAACACATTGTATCTATAGCCGCGGCAAAAAAGCTTGGATTTCTCTTTCGAGCCAAAAAGTATTTTTCGGCTTCTAATTTATACACTTTATATGTGTCCCAAATCCGACCTCCCTTGGAATATTGTTCCCATATCTGGGGCATGGCGTCCCCCACAACCCTAAGCATTCTTGATTCTTTTCAAAGAAGAGCTATTAGTCTCATTAATGATCTTCACTTACAGAAAGGCTTCCCTCTCTTGCCCATCGTCGGGCTGTGGGGGATTTATCGCTTTTTATAGGTACTTCCATGGCTTCTGCTTTGAAGAATTGGCCAGTAAAGTTCCTTCACTCACGGTTCCCAACAGAGAAACTCGTGGTTCCGCGCGTATGCATCCCTATACGGTCCAACTGGACAGGCCCCGAACTTCTCACTTTGTTCGTTCTTTTATCCCTAGAGTTTCTAGATTGTGGAACCTGCTGCCCGCGGAGGTCTTTCCTTCCCCCTCCAAATCTTCAAGTATTTAAGTCCCGTGTCAACAAACTCCCTCTTATCTCGCTTAAGACACCCACGGTACGTTAGTATTTAGGCTTTAAGCCTTCGTGGTTTGACCAAAGATAAAAAAAAAATCATATAATATATTCGGTTAAAGACTGTTTTTAATTTTATTTAGTCAGTTGTTAAAAATGTATTTATTTTCTTTGTATGTCCTTAAAAAACAATTTTTCTTTGTTATAACTACTTTTTTCTTTTTTTAAATTGGGCTATATAAAAGATACGGAGGGTAGATGGAAGTAGAACCACAAGTTGGAAAAGGGTTGAAAGGGGAACAATTTGATAGTGTCCATTAAAAGAAAACAAATTAAGGTGGCGTCACAGTAGCAATCGAAAAACTTAGAAAAACTCCATGAATTTAAATTCAAAATCAAATCAGTATCAACGTTATTTCAGAGGTTTTGTAGGTTATATTTATTATTTTTATATTTCACAAGTATGGACGGTAGAAAAAAAGTGTCCACCTGTAAACGGCAAATTATAATACATTCAGCAAGTTGGCGCTGTAGATAATGGAAATGATATGAAAAATTTCATAGTCTTTATGACTTGTGTAGTTATGAAATATCAGAGACAACAATGAGACGAGCAACTAAATGTAAATAAATTATCCGAGAGAGAGAGATAGCTGCTGGGTCTTCCTTGTCTGTCTTCAAGGAAGGTAAACGCAGATGGCGCGTGATGGCCCAATATAAAATATTGGGGTTTAGTTCAATAATTACTCACACCTAATTAAAAATGTCATTTATTTGGTTTTTATAAAGATTTTTTTACAGATAACCATGTCAATATTACCTTAAATTATCTGTTGAAAAGCACACATTTAATATATACACTGTGATCACTAATAAAAGTCAATATTCAAAGTCCCATTAAAGGTAAAAACCACGAAACACACAATAAATCACAGAAAATGTAAACAAACTGTCCAAACAAATCGGCCATTGAAAAATATCAAACACAAATATCGAATAACATTTCGGCGTGACTGTCTGCGGCAACGTTGTCAAGTTAAAAATATTCGATTCATGGTATATTTTCTTTCTCTTAATTAGATGTGAGCCAAAAAGGACATTAAAGTTTACATGCAGAAATTGTAAACAACTTGGCAACCAGGGCAAAGCAGATGATTGCTCCATCTACGATAGCCTGCCATGATGAAAGACAAAGACATATTTATTGGAACTTGCGTTAAACCAGAAAGAGATAAATACAATGGACAAATTGTTAGGACTAGTTACTCGTCTTATTGTTGTCTCTGGAAATATGCAGTATTTAAAATATTAACTATGTAAGTACAGAATCAAATGCAATTTAGTAAATATCTAACTTTTTTTCTTTTGTGGTAAATATAACCTACAAAACTCCTGACAAGGGTGTTTTTTAAAATCTCTACACGGTAACAACCGTGGCGCCACCTTAATTTGTTCCTTTTTGTCACCTTTTAGTACATTCAGATCGTACTCCTTCCTTCTACCTTCCATAATAAAAGAAAGGAGTGTATACTTTTAGTATTACCAGATAGGCAACAATATATTTTGTATATTTTTTATTAATAATATAACAAAGTTGACCTAAATAGGTCTTTGAAGATAACCAGATAAATTCCTTTTTTAGTTAGAATATAGTTTTAAACTTATAAAAACACAATCTTTGACATTAAAAAAATTACATAAAATCATCAGAATCATTTCCATCATCATATTTGCCCATATTTTCAGCACTCATTAGGGAGTTGTAGTTTTTAAGTTCTGCTTCTTCTTTTCGTCTTCTTTCTTCCTCCTCTTCTTTCCTTTTCTGTTCTCTTAACAGCTTCTTTTTGTCTTCTCTTTCTAATCTATCTCTTTTCTCTCTTTCAGCTCGAAAATCTAAAAAATACAGTAGATTTGTCTTTGCATTTTAAATAGGAATAAATTTATTTATTTTGTGAAAATCTGTACAGGGTTTTCATTTATATTTTGCCACTACTAAAAACCTCATCCGCCATTTAAATCCCCAAATTTATAGGCATATTGCTAAAATGTATGAATATTGTTTAAACAACCACTACTTTCCTAAGGAATGGAAATTAGGTATAATAATTACGCTGCCAAAACCTAACACAGACCATACATTGCCTATAAACTACCGTCCAATAACTCTACTATGTGTACTTGGCAAAAACCTCGAAATCTTAATAAAAATTAATACAGAAAAAGCTCTTGATCCAAAAATTCCAATATACCAATTTGGATTCACAGAACAATGCTCTACGAAACATCCTACAACTGTACTGACTTTTAATGTTAAAACCGCTAGTCTACTCAAACAACACACAGCAGCAATATTTTTAGACATTAACAAAGCTTTTGACAGTGTTTGGCACAAAGGTCTGCTTTATAAGCTGCATTTACTAAAATATCCTCGTAAACTGATTCTTGTAATACAAGAGTTCTTGGAAGAGAGACAGATACAAATCAGAATTAATAATTCCTACTCAAACAGCTTTACACCAGAACAAAGACTTCCCCAAGGATCACCATTATCACCATTGCTATACCTATACAATATATATTGCCATGATATATACAACACAAACCAAGGAATTAATTCACACCAGTATATGTTACAATTTGCTGACGATACTGCCCTGATAGCACACGCTAACTCCTTAAAACAGACTATGGAAAATTTGCAAGAGCTAATGAACACAACACTAACATGGCTTTATCAATGGAGGCTACATCCAAACTCTACCAAATCGTAGTTTATAATCTTCCACCGAATATTAAAGATAATTCACCTACAATTAAAATAGCCAATCGAGCGATACAGCCAAAAGTGTCAGTGTAATATCTGGGAATAATAATTGATAATAAAATGTACTTCAATCAGCATACATCCACCATCAAAAGAAGACTATAGCCAGAGCAAAACATTTTATAAATTTACCATTTAAGGACCAAGGCATAAGCAGAACAACCACTACCCGAATATACAAATCCATATGCGGACCTCTCCCTGAATATGGGCATACAATGTTCCTCAACCAAAGAAAAGCAGTATTAAAAAATCTTAAAGTTGCTGAAACTACATCAAATCGCATTATAACAAAGACACGACATCCCAGGAATCCTCTACATAATCTATCAAGTCAGCTACTGTACAATATTACACAAATCCAACCAATCTCGAACAGGCTAATACAATTATCCCAGAAATTTGCCTTGAAACAGCACAATATTGACCGCCTTCAACCATTGTGTACTCAAAGAACTGTACACCAACAAGAGAATCCACCATATAGAAATCCAACTAGAACAATTTTTGAACAGCTTCAAGAAATGAGCAATTAATAACTCCTCTTATACAAACATTTTTATGTATTTTTTTTTGTCAATTATTTATATAAAAATACTGGGCAGCAGGACCTAGGTCTATAGACCTTTGGCATAGTATATGTATTGTATTGTGTCAATAAATGTCTTAATAAATAAATAAAATATTAATTTTTATGGGTAAACTAAAGGGGACTACCTACACTAAATTTCCCCTAAATGTCCCAACTGTTTTGTGCTACTCTGTGTGAACCATCTATTTCTTTTATATGTAGGTTGGTTTGGTCTTACATACTAGGTGTTTTGCTCAAGTATCAACCAACTTAATAAACCAAAAACTCGCTTTTGGTTTCTACACAAAAAAAGGTATACTTGGTAAGAATGGCTCTGGGCAAATTATTTGTTTAATTTGAGGCAGTTGTAGTTATAGCTAACACACTGTTATTAAAGGCATTTTCGGGTGCACTAAAGAAATTAAAGGTGAATATCCTAAAACTGGTTACCCAGAGCCATTCTTACAAATTATACCTTTTTTGTGTATGCATAGGGAAGTTTACTGGTTTACTTAGATGGTACATACAGAATAGAACAAAACAGACATTTTAAAGAAATTTAAATAATATATCTAGCGCCCTCTAGTTTACCCATTAATGTAATTATCAGAGTAGCTGATGTCTAAAAAGTCCTAGCTATTGAGTTTTATTAAAATATGCATAAAAAATTATTGCAAAAAATTTAAAACATTTTTATAACTTTGATCAGTATCTTTTTTATTATTAACTTTTGAACATAGGTATGTTTGGTTAAATCTTAATATTTTGGCATAAGGAATCTGTGGTTTTTCTTTGTACCATTAATTAGCGACGGTGGTATAGTTTCACAAGGTCAATAACATATTTAATTACAAAGTAAGATTACTTAGAAAAATGCTTACTTAATGCTTCCTTTGGAGCTTCAAACAGAAAAAAGCTTAACAATGATTGACTGGTAATAATGCACTTTTCATCCACTTTCTTGACTGATACTTTATAGCACTGAACTGGCATTGATGGATCGCCACTACTAACGGCAATAAGAAAGTGTCCATCTAAAAAAACAAACGTATATGTAAATTTACAACAACATACTTTATAACAGGGATAGCAAACCAATGGCATGTGACACAATATTTTGGGCACGTCAGTGATCACAAAATTCAATATGCACTCTAAAAAAATGTAAAATAGGTTTTTATTATTGCTATTTTTCCGGAAAACACAAAGATAAAATTATTTGATGGCACGTCTTGGACCTCATAAAACATTTCTTTAGAAAAATGACACGTTCATATGTAAAGGTTTGCCATTCCTGCACTATAACACTAGCCAGAATCACCAGATATTACATATTTTTTTGTTTACAGCGAGTTTTGAAAAAATATGTCTATTCTGTTACTTACTTTTTCCATAACAAATATCAGCAGTTTTAATAAATATTCTAGTTGGACCTAGGCTTTCAGTTGCCATTACCATTGGAGTTTGACTAGTAGTTTGTGGCAATAGTATTGCAGCTAGCATCCCTGTCGTAGTTAATAAAAGAGCACCATTTGCAGGTCTTCCTCCAAATTGTTTCACGAGAGCAAGCAAATTTTACATGTAAGAATTTGTCTATGTATGAAGGGCAATCTTTTTTCTCAGTATTTAAACATACCTAAAAATAAAAAAATATCACCAATTTTACATATCTTAGTATATACACTAGCGGAAAAAAATTAAAGGATACAAAAAAACTCCAAATTTTTTGACGTTTTTCAAGTGGCTGTGTTTCGCCTAAAAATTATCGAACTAAAATAAAAAAAGCATTTGAAAGCTTGAAGTTTGTAGTTTTAAGATCCTTCAGTGAAAATTGTTTTTCTTGTTTTTTACGTTAATTTGAAAAATCAAGAAAAAAGGGCTTTTTTGGCTTTTGGTATATTCAGGTGCTTAATTGAAAATATGGACAAAACCAGTAATGTTAAGTGTGCCTTTTACAGTTTAATATGTTTACAAAACTCCACAAAGCTTGTTTTCAATCCTTCGAGACGTTTATTTTGTTTTATTTGATCGAATTTTTTGAAAAAGAATTAAAGGATTATGATTTTGACTTTAAATGATCATTCAGAACTAAAGGATAAAACAATGTTTACCTTAAATGATCATAATCTTTAATAAAATTTTAACAAATGTTTTTAAGTTTTTTACGCATTTTTATTTAAAAATTGAAAAAAGAATAATTTAAAACTAAAAAAACAAATTTGGAGTCATTAAAATAAATTAAAAATCTGAAATTTTCCAAAAAACTTTTTTTAAAATTTTTCTTTTTTTTGTATTTTCCCCTAAATTTTTAACACTTTTATTAATAAAAATGCACAATAAAACTTTAAAACTTTTTGTTGCATTCAATTAAACAATATGATCATATTGTTGTGGCGAGCTTGGTATAGGGGCTAACATACAATCCTCTCACACCGCAGCGACCCGGGTTCGAATCTCGGTTTCCTCCACCGGGTTTTCAATAGCTCGTCACCTCACAGATGATAATGGCAAAGCCTCTGTGTAGTATTCTGCCAATCCTAGGTAGTAGTTATTTTAAAAATAACGTCCGTGGTGGCACTACCGCGTTGTCTAAAAGGTGCTGCAAATGCAAAACTGCATGTTACTAGTGCTTAAATAACGTTGACAGAACAGGGTAAAAATAGGTAATCCAATAGCCCGGCACTCCCGGTACCCTGGTTTTTAGGCCTAAGCTTTCGGGAGATGTCACAAAGATAAAAAAAAAAAATAAAAAAATAAAAATATAAACAAAAATGTATAAAAAACTTAAAAACATTTGTAATTTTGTTCAAGATTATGATCATTTAAAGTAAAAATTGTTATCCTTTAGTTCCTTTTCAAAAATTCGATCGAATAAAACAAAAAAGTGGTTAGATGAATTAAATCGAAACTTTGTGGGATTTTTATAGGCATATTGAACTGTAAAAGGCACACTTCAATTAGTTGTTTTCTCGATATATTTAACTCAGCGCCTGATTATCCCAATAGGATCAAAAAGCCCTTTTTTTTCTTAATTTTTTAAATTACCGTAGAAAATTTAAAAAAACATTTTTTTTCTAAAAACCATAGCCGATTGTTTATTTAAGATTTTAAAACCCTCCTTAATTTTCTTGTGCAATCCGCGGTTGTTAAGATAATGATAGTTAAAGACAAAAAGGTCGTTTTTCGTTGAAAGTTCAATATCTCAGTGAGAAGTAGTCATGGTGTACTTTTTAAAAACAAAATTAAAGCTGAATGAACCAGTTATCCGATTCATATACGGAGTTAAGTTGGAAACATTTTTCCAAATTTTTAGACAAAAAAAAGAAATTATTTTCGGCATTTATTAGGATTGAGCGGTAGACGTTGCTTGAATTTTTTTTACTGTAGGATCTTAAAACTAGAAACTTCAGGCTTTAAATTGCTTTTTTTAAATTTCAGTATGATAATTTTGAAGTTAAATACAGCCACTTGAAAAACGTCAAAAAACTTGGAGTTTTATTTGTATCCTTTAATTTTTTCCGCTAGTGTATATACTTTTAGCAATATTTTTTAGAATTTCGCCTTTTTGTTCAAATAAATCTGTTTGTTAAAATATCCATCACAATTGAAGTCCGAAATTTTTGTATTACTACTACTCTAATAGTTTGACACCATGCACTAACTTTTATAATGAATAACATTTTCTGACAATAATTGCAAATAAAAAAGTATTCCATCTGTTGCACACTTAATAGACCACGCTGTATATAAAAGATAAATATTTTTAAGGATCTTCTAAGGTGATAACAAGGCAAGAAAGGGGAAAACAATAAGCAAATATGCTGCAGTGCAACTCTGCTTAAACCTACCACCCATAAGACCTACTTATAAAAACCAAGTTATTGGTATACAAAGGGCAGTACAAATATAATCTACATGATACAGACTAGCCATTGAGTAGGTATGTTTTCATGCTACTTATAAACTCATAATAAATTCTATTTAATTTCTTATTACTTTAATATTGTTTACTAGTGATGGGTTTTCACCATGAGCATTTGATTGAAATGAAATAAAATGAAATGAAAAGTCTATATTTGTCCAGAAATAATCAATTTCACATAATAATGCCCATTGGGCGTAGAACATGTCATATATAAATACTTAAAAACCAGTAGGTATAATATACAAAAAATAAAAAATATTAAAAAATATAAAAATATATAAAAAATAAAAAATATTGTTCCTAGATTGCTCCCCGAAGTAAACTCAATTTTTCTATATTTGAATGGACAGAAAATGCTGCTGGACAAGGTGATATATCATTCAGTATTTACCCATCTTTGTTCAACAAATGTGGATAAATACCGATATTATTTTTGCATCCCAAATTGGTTTTTAGTAGAGCAAGCAACTCATATGATTAAATTGGTTTTTTGATTATTGCTACAGATATGAGTTAAAAACTGGTAAACTTCAGTATCAAGTTTTCATTACTTGAATAAATCACTCAAGTACTCATTGCAAAAATCAAGTTTTGATGGTTTTTTAATAATGGGGATTTTCAAACAAGCAATCCCATCACCACACATTGGCTTGATAATTAGATTTAAATATTTTATTTTGTAAACAAATTATGGACGACGCTGCCAAACTATGGTCACATTGCTTACATAAACAATATATTTTTTGACGTTAGTGAATGCTCCGGGAGCAATAAAATAAGCTCCCAAGAAATGATTCCCCAGTGCTCCCAAAAATAAATGCCTGGAGGTTTTTACAACCAATGTCTATTGTTTACCCTTAGTAATTATTTCCCATTATAATTATAATACATTTAATAGTAACAGTAGAAGAAAAAAACATTTTTATTATAGAGTTGCCAATGACCAGATCTACTGATATTTTTATATAAAAGAAAACATGATAGAGTCATGCCACAAATAGAATATTTAATTCACTTACTTTCTTTCCTGGATGAAAAAAGCAGCAGAAAGTATATGTTCACCTTCTAAAGGAACTTGGAGAAGTAAGCTCCAGTCATTTAAAATGTGATCTTGAGTTGTATATATGCGGACACAACCACTTTCATCCCCAATTAGGAGAAGCTCTCCTGTAAAATCCCACTGTAATACTGTGACAGGCGATGAACTGCATAGGATTCTAAAAATATGAGGGTTAAAAACAGAAACATAAAATATGTGTTGATAATAGAAAAAAAGGGTAATTAATGTTGCACTTGATAGTTTAGAGTGATCAATAATTGTCATATATTTTTTAACCCTCTTTTGTTAACATATTTCGTTGTAAGAAAAAGGTTAATATTGGTCTGAAAGACCAAAGAGTGTAAGTTAAGATAATTTCTTTATAAAAACAAAATACTCCAAATAATTGCCAATACATATGCTTCTTAATATATTAAGGCTGTTTTTAGGACTTAAAAAAAACCCTTAGACCAGTGTTAATTAAATTTTCAAAACAACATAAAAATAAATTGCAGTTTGTAGTAAAAAATTGGTTAAAAAGGCAATTCTTTAGTATACGGTTTTTGATATTTTAACGATTTTTTTAAATATTTAGACATACATGTTATCTATTAGTTGTTCCTAATAATAATATGAAGGCGCAGTTATGAATTATTTTTCATTTTGGCATTTGTCCACTTTTAATATGGACAATTGGCAACGTTGTATAAATGTTTATAATAAAAGACGGATTATAAAGGGTGGTCAGGTTAGTTCTGGTGAGCTAACACTTTTTTTTAATCCGACGATGCTTAATTACACCAGAGACTAATACACACTTTATAAATCCAGTTTGTGTGAATTCTTTCTTTTATTCATTCATAAACAGAATCAA